>JAVSCE010020139.1:0-74857 GCA_032199065.1 Smutsia gigantea
TCCCTCCAATAATGTTGGTGAAAATTTCAGCTTTAGTTCAAGGATAGGAAAGTATTAATGTGCAACTGTGTGATATGTGAATTCTTGAAGGATGGGAACAGTCTATTGTGGTTGCAAAAATCTGGATTTTGGCCGAAATTTAAGGGAAGGAATTATAATATGATAAGGTTAAATCTGAGAGTTTTCTTGCCATCCTCAAAGGCTCAGTTCCTAGACCTGGGAAGTTAAAAGAAAAAAAGATAGCCTCATTAATGAAAAATTCATATTATTCTTATTACAAAATGTTAGCCAGAATAGATTAGATTAAATTCTCATGCCAAAAATCTTCGTATTATTCCTCTGTCTCTTCCCTACAATTGGAGACAACATATTAAAACTTCCTTCACTTTTTAAATCCCAACTGTGGTAGTGACAATTGGTATCATGTCACTAATTGTGGGTTTGGGCATTGCTTCAGGGTCATCCTGAAACTCAAGGCAAGGGGCCTTTCATAAATATTGTGAAATAAATAAATATCCTTACAATTCTAAATTGCCTTGACCCACCTAGGGAATAATTTCAACTATCTATGTGTGATTCTGGCAGGAAAGAGTATCTATATTCTTGTTGAGAACACTTGCTCTGCATTCAATATTGAAATTTATATTGCCTTTTATAAAAATCCTTTTCTGTGGTTAATTTTAGCAAGCACGCATATAAGATAAGTGGGGTCCATCCACACTTCATAGAACAGTCCTTGAAAAATGGGCTGTTTTCAGCCTAGAAATTATAATCTGTATTTCAAGGGTTTCATTCTCATTCAGACTCTAGATGGTGGACTGACCTTTTGGATGCTGGATTGGCTCATGGAAAGCTTGATGGACAGCCTTTAGAGGTCTTAATGGGGCTATGGAAATAGTTGCATCCTGCCCAACGTTATTGCCCACTGCCCCTGAAGCAGGTGTGGGCCAGTACTGTGGTGGATCAGGAATTGCACCTTATGTGCTGACTGATTTCCTCCCCAACTGGGGTGGGGCTGAGGCACCAGCATATTGGGACACTGGAGGACTGGAGGCCATCTGTTGAACTCGCCATTCACATGTCCCCACAGAATGTACAGCGACTGTTGGTGCTGGTGGGTGCACATGCTGACTCAACTCTCCCCTATGGCAACCCAGATAGGTTCCAGGGGCCCTCTGCTGTCATAGACGGGTATGGTGGACAAACAGTGCGGGTGCAAAAAGTGACTCTGACTTTGGGAATTGGATGCATGCACCCACATCACTATGCACTTTATGTTTCTCCGATAGCCGAATACATTCTAGGGGTGGGTTTACTGCACGGTGTAACAATGCAAATGACTCTGGGGGAGTTTTGGTTGTGTGTGCATATCATGAAAATGGTGTGGCAAGGTCATCTCCACCACACACCTTTGGTGTTGCCACAAGCCACCCACATAGTGAACATTAAACAATACAGGTTGCCTGGTGAACAGGAGGAAATTGGCCAAACCATTTTGCTGTTGGAGGAAGCACACATCTTCTGCCCGGCACACAGCCCTTTTTATTCACCTGTGTGGCCTCTGAAAAAGCCAGACAGCACTTGGATAATGACAGTGGACTATTGATAACTAAAAAATGTGACTCCCCAATTGCATGCTACAGTACTGAACATTACTGACCTGATGGATAAACTGACTATGACTTTAGGGACTTATCACTTTGTGTTGGACTGGGCTAATGCCTTCTTTTCCACTGACTTTGCACCAGAAAGCCAGGATCAACTCGCCTTCACATGAGAGGGCCACCAATGGATGTTTGTGATCCTCCCACAAGGATACTTGCACAGTCCAACTTTGTGTAATGGCTTGGTGGCTAGTGACCTGGACATCTGATCCCACTCACCCTTGGTTCAAGTGTTCCATTATATAGATGAAATAATGTTGACTTCTTATTCTCTTCCAGATCTAGAAGTTGCAGATTATAGTTTGCACTAGGCCTTCCAGGGGTGGGAGTGGGCCATCAATGAGGACAAGGTTCAGGCACCTGGTTATTCTGTCAAGTTCTTGAGTGTTATGTGGTTCGGTAAGACAAAAGTGTTACGTGAAGCAGTAATTGATTAAATACAACAGTACCCTTGCCCAGAAACTGTTAAGTAGCTACAAACATATGTGGGCCTGTAGGGGTTTGGGAGAACATTTATCCCTCACTTAGCCATACTTCTACAGCTGCTGAATCATATTATAAAGTGAGGGGAAATGTGGGACTGGATACCAGAGGTAGAAGCTGAGACAAAAAGAGCAGTGGCTCAGGCCCAGATGCTACAAGTCACTGACCCCTCCACACTGATGGTGCTGATGGTATCTGCCAGCATGGATGGGTATGTGTGGGGATTATGGCAGAAGTGTTGGGCCCGCAAATTCCCAATAGGGTTTTGGTCTCAGTTGTGGAAGGGAACAGAAATTCACTATTTGCTGTTGGAAAAACAGCTGGCAGCAGTGTATGCTGTCTTACTGGCAACTGAAGGAATCATGGGAATACAAGCAGCACAGGTCATTACTGCCTTCCCTATTGAGGGGTGGGTATGAGCCTGGGCCACAGCTCCCCAGACTGGGATTGCCCAGACACCCACCCTGACCACATGGGGAGCCTAGAGCAATGGGCTAGATTCTCAAAAAACTCTCTTTTACAGGAAATGTAGCAAGTCCTGGGACAATTAACCTTTGTGGTTGAACCTACACCCACCTCACCAAATGTGGAAGTACCGATGGTAAGCCCCTATGAGAAGGGCATGGGGATGCCACCAGCAGGGGCCTGGTATGCAGATGGATCTGCAAAGGCCACCCACCTACATGAGTGGTTGTTGCCATTCAGCCCTTACAGGTAGAGTTATGGTATAAGTCTGGGGTATGGTGATCCAGCCAATGGGCTGAATTATGAGTGGTTTGGCTTCTTTTGACTAGGAAATCAGGTCATGTAACCATCTGTACTGACAGTTAGCCTGTGTTTTGTGGCTTCACTGTCTGGTTGCCTCAGTGGGCAGCACAGGACTGGGAAATAGGCTACCACCCACTGTGGGGACAAATTATGTGGAAAGACCTTTGACCAGTGGGTTAAAGGAAGGCATCCTGATAAATCACATCACAGGACATCACCCAGCATTAAGCCCTGGGAATGATGTGGCTGATGCCCTGGCCAGGGCTTGTATGCTTCGGGATTTGCCCCCTATGGACAATGGGACCATGGTTGCATAAGAAACTAGGGCATGTAGGCCCTAGAACCATGTGTAAAGTCACCCAGAGACGTCACATTCCACTGAAATTTGCTGATGCAAAACAGTGCAAGTACGTGCTCATCACTTTTACCTGCATCGTCATTGGGTACCCATGCAAGAGGGACAGCTCCCCCCATCATGAGAACCCTTACAGGTGTGGTACATAGATTACATAGGGCCCTTGCCTAGTAATAAGGGATGCAAATATGTGCTCACAGCAGTGGACATGGCTACAGAATTGGGTTTTGCCCATCCTGCGGCCCAGGCTACCCAACAAACTACTAAACAGGCCTCAGAACAGTTATGTGCCAGTTATGGCGGTATGTAATGATCAACAGTAACCAAGGGAGCCACTTTACAGGAAAGGAGATACAAAATGGGTTCAACAACAGGACATTGTACGGCAATTACATGTGCGATATTGACCCCAAGCAGCTGGAATGATAGAACAGTATAAGGGCTGTTAAAGGACAAACTGAAACATTTAGGATGGACACAGTGGGTGAAGCACTTACCCATAGCAGTACACTTGCTGAATGAGCAACCAAGGAAAACTGGGGGAAGTCCCATAGAGAGGTTGTTGGTAGCTCACCCATACATCTTGAAATATTTAAAACAAGGCCCCAGTGAGTTGCAGACACAGTTGCTGGAAGAAACATTGCTCCTTTCTGCCCCACATATGCTGTCTCCTGGCTGCACAGAGAAGTGGACGTCTCCATGAACCTTGGTGTTCAAAGGACATCCATGGGTCACATTGTATGAGGTATTGGGGAAGGGGTTGACTCATGGGGTACACATTACACCATGGTTAGGAAAGTAGCCTTTTAAACTGATTCCTTGCCATAGAGGGCAATAGCCATATTGGCAGGGACTTTGGTCATGAGGGTTTGGCCAATACCACAATTTCTGTTGAAGGCTGAACCTGATATTGTATCACAGACCAGGGAAACATCCCCTGGAAGCCACATTTTTGTCACAAGATGACAATGTCACTTTCATCCCCCCAGAAAACTGGGACTTGCCCCTGATGGTGTCTTTGTTCTGTATTTCCACCCAGGTTGTCAGAGAGCAATAATATGGTGGCATGGGCCCATACTTTTGCCCAAGTACATAATGTCTCCCTCTGCTGGGTGTTTATGTGTAACTGCCCACAGAAATTATGGCTGGACTGCTATAGAAAATTGCTCCTGCCAACCTGTCCACATGGGAATGCCTTCAAGCATGGAATCGCAGTGATGCCAAAGGTGAAGCAAAACAGCATGCAACTTAGCAGTTGATCCAACAATCAGCACCCACTCTGCCTGGGGAGGATACTGTGTATAATGTGTGGGGATGAATGTCTAGTATACATGTATGCTTGCAAACCATAGATCCACTGGGCACTGAACAGCAGGTTTCCACACCCAATCACATGGTTGGCTGGTTACCCAGAGAACTGTGTGCCAATGTCACTGTTAATCACATCCCTAAGCACTGGTGGGACGGTCGCTCTCATGTGGGCACTATGCCTACCAAACCAGGAGGAAACATTTGGATATGTGGGGAATGTGGCTGGTCCTATCTCCCTGCAAATTGGAGAGACCATTGTACTTGGGGCCCCTCATACTTATTAGGACATATATTACAAACCTTGCCAGTGCCCAGCCATAATTGGGATGCTGTGTATTCATTCCCATTAGCATTGTCCCAAATGGACGGCATAGTGGTTTTACCCCCTGGGTTATTTTCCTTCCAGGAGCTGGCACTATAGATGTAGAATTACAAATAGAAGCTCTGGAACAGCATGTTGCTCATGCACTGAATATAACAAGGTCCCCTCTGGCCTTATTGCTAGATGAAGTGACCCAAATGCAGAAGGTTTTACAAAACAGAATAGCTCTGGATATACTCACAGCTGCACAAGGTGGCACCTGTGCTTAATCACATGTTGACTGCTGTATTTACATCCCGGACCACCAGGAGCAAATTCATGCTGTGCTCCAGAAAATAGATGATTAAGTGTTTCAGATACAGGCTTTATCCCAAAATTCCTTGTCTACTCAGTGGTCACAGCTTGGTCCCACTTGGCGGTTTTTCCTAACCATAATAGCCACTGGGGCATGTGGCCTCCTTGTCTGTTGTTCTTTATATTGCTTCTGTGGGCTCTGGGCACAGAGATCTGCTTTGTGTGCAAGAAAGGAGCAGACAGCTGCTGTCCTATTAGAAAGAGGAGGGATATTGGGAAGCCCCCCTCAACTTTCCCTACTGTTCTATAAGGACAGCTGTCCGCTGCGTCACCCCAGATATTTCTGACCTTGAGAAACCTTGAAAACAAAGCATGTTGCATCCACAAGTAAGGAGTTAGATTAGAGCCTTGAAGGCCAGACACCTGGCCATGAAGGCCACATACATGTATGTCTTCAATACTTATGTAACCATGAATTAGCGCCATAGCAATATAAAAAGTACAGCTTTATGCAGAATAAAGTGGCTTATTTGAGCACCCTCCATGACGACTCCTGTTTCCTTCTTTGTTCTTCGTGTCACCCCAAGACCTCAACAGCAACCGCCGGACATCAACCTACCACCTTGAGAATAAAGCTGGGTATTAACCCTTTTACCCCAAGAACATTCCTTTGTCATTTCTGTCTCACTGAATCCATAGTGAACTTGCATGGGAATGGAACCCTCAAGCAAGACACTTACTTAGGCAATTTATGTCTCCAGTGAGCTTCATCATTGATTATTAATATTTGTGGGAAATGTTGAAATATTTTAGGGCATTTTTTCAAATTAAATATAGTTTTCACTAATTTGAGGTCTATAACAATGATAAAATCCTGATGAAAATATTGGGAAAACCCTTGCTGTGGTTAAGGGATCCTGTTCATTAGACTGGATTCTATTTTCTGGGGTAGCTCTTTCATCCTTGTTCTCTGAATCCATTTTTTGTGGGTCTTCCTTCCTGTTCAGCAACCTTTTCGACCACATCTGAAAAGGGTGATATAGAGGATGTTATTCTTGAGGTATGTACATTTTTAAAACTTTTATAATGCTGGTATAAGTTTTGGCATATAAGTGTTGGTTTTGTAAGTCTGTCAAGGGGAAATGCTTAGCATAATGCCTGGAATAAAAAGGTGATCAATGTTCCCTTATCATCATTTTCACATGAGAATTACTATTTATAAGAAGTTAAAATAGAATGATAAGCTCTTTTTGACATCTTATTATGTGGTATTCATAAATATTCTGCAATTACATTTTTTTGTTTAAAACTCAAAAGAACTTTCCCATTTACATAGGCTAAACTCCAATTAAATATAAAAATATTATGATAGACCAGTAATAGGAACTATAGCATAAAACAATGAATATATGAAGAGCTCAAATAGTACTACTTTAAAAGATTATAACTTGAATGCTATAATCACAACAATCACAGAATTTTTGTCACTCTTGCAAGTTTTGTTAAAAAAAGAATATAAAGAAATTTGCACCTAAGGCAAGAAGATCAATTATAAATGGCAAAAATTTGCAAAATTTAGGATCATTAAGTAAAGAGCAAACACTATTATAATAAAAGGGAAAAACAACTTGCTAAAATTAGACACATAATTTTTATTTTAATATTATGGTGTCCTGTTATATTTTAGAACTAGATGTTTAAATCTTAGAAAGCACTTTTGTGGTGTTTATAAAATTAGATGTGTATAAAATACATTAGGATTATAATGTATTTGCTCTGTTTTTAATTGCTTCTTTGTTCCTTTTTAGTTTTTCATAGTAGCATTTTTGCCATTCAAGGAGCTAATTATCCTCCATTATTGGGTGCTTTCTCCACAAAAATACCCCATGTTTTATATTTAATTACCTTTTCCATATCTTAGAATCACAAGGCTTGTATAATGTTAAGGGCAAATGACTATCAATGGAGTGGAAAGTGCATATTTTACATAGAGAAAATCATATTTATCATTTAGGTATTATCCTAATTATTAAAAATAAAAATAAAAACAACAAAATTAAAAGATCACATTTAGCAGTGAATACCTTTCTTAGTAAAAATTTTATAGAGAAAAAATGCTACTTAGTGTATGTCTAAAAACATTTATGTCCTATAAATCTTATTTCTGAGTATATTCAGTATAAAATGTTTCATGTGAAATCTTCTTAATTCAATTTTATCAAATGATGATTATTCATGAGAATGCAATAATAGTCAAAATTTGTTTAAGAACTCAGTCACTTAAAATACATAGAAACCCAGTGTATATATGTGTTTACATGCTACAGGTCATTTTAATGTTTATTCTGGTTCAGTAGGCAATAATTTAGTAGCCTACCACAGAGCTCTGTATGAGTGATAATGCTTGATACATCAAGCAATTCATATAGTTGTAACACAGGTATCACTCTTTTCCTGAAAAGGAAACAATAAGTTGTTTTACAATATGAAAATTATATGACTTAATTATAATATGAATACTGTTTGTAATCATATATTTGAAATGTACCTATGCTAATTAAATACTTTCATGGAAGAAAGTTGTATGTTTAGGTTTTTTATTTTTTCTTAAAAGAATAATCAGACTACAGTGTGAAGAATAGTTTTTATGGGTAATAGGTGGAACAGTGTGAGCAAGAAGGAAACGTGATAGTTGTGAGAGGATGGATTAGTGTGTTAGTAGTAGAGATGTATAAACAGATAAATGCCAGATGTAGAAAATATTTAGGAGGTAAAACTGATTCCGTGTTATATGCAATATAGTAGGTGAAACAGGGAAAGTGTGATGAATACTTTTCAGGCTGGTTTGCAAAACTAGATGGAAGATGGTGCCCTGTCTTTTGAAAGGGCTATTGAAAAAAGATTAAGTTGTGTTGGGATTACATGAAGTCACTTGGTAGATTGAATGTGAGGAGTTTTATTGCTTTGTATCCCAGCTCTGGTTGAATTTAGTTTCATCAACACATGGAAATCTTTTGAAAAATAACTTCAAAAGTTCTGATTTAATATTTTCTAAGGGACAGATCACATATGTCAATAATTTTAAAGAGCTAAGAGTGATTCTATTATTAGTCAACTCTGAGAATCACACACTAAGTAGAGTCAAATGTAGATAAGGAGATGTATGAGTGTAAATTTTCATACACATTGTTTATCTATCAAATTATATTTAATAAAAACTATTAGAACATTAAGGAAAAAGAGATTATGAAAGATTTGTGATAGTGAAGAACACTTTTTCTAACAAGGAACCATATTTACTTGGAATTTTAATCAATATGGTCATATTTTTCCCCCTGGAAGATTTCTGTTAATTTTTCAAAATATTTTCCTCCATTGGTAATGTTGAATATTGTGATTCATTTTACATAAGTTATCTGAGTGTAGAAATGCCTTTCTCTTCTGTTATTAATGTTTCCTGTTTTAACTCCTATATCTTGTTTTCTTTTTTCTCACTCTTTCCTTTTTTATTAGTGCTTTGAATTATTTACAAATCTTTCTTATAGCTTTATCCATTCCTATGCTATTATTATTAATTTCATAAATAAGCCACTGTTTCACAACTGAATTTTATATCAGGTATTGTTTTTGGAAATGTTTAATTTTATTCAGACTGACTTTATAAATGTACATGTAGGTGTGGGATAAATGGAAGTTTTCACCCAGTTTCCAGAATCTCTTGCCTAGCCTTAGACATTTACATTGCAATGAATATTTGCCATAGCAGAGTCTCTGGTCTATCCAGGCAGGAGTAGATAGAAAACGGCCATCCTCCCCTCCCCTCTATTCCTGGTAACTAATTGGTCTGGTGCCAGTCAGTCACCAGAGACCCACCCATGTAGTTCCTACCAGAAGGGGTAGGCAGGGAGAGGAGCACACATGCTGCAGCTGGAGGAGATGGGCCCAAGGAAGCGGTTGGCAATAGAATCCTTTAGCCCAACCTTTCCTTCCACTTGTCCTCCTTTGGTTTCACCAGATTCATAGGGAACTTGTCCCTGGAGGGGAACCCCCTTATTACCACAGCTACATTTTGGCAGTACTCAGCAGGGTCCAGTGAACATTAAATATTTCCTTATGAGTGCTATGTTTTGGCATTTTCACATGCCTTCCATATAGATGATGGTGGGGATTCTTCTTGATGATTTCCATGTCAGGATTTAGTCTGGAGTAATGTGCCTCCTAGAATTGGGGATGAGTTGGGATTCCAGAAGAAGTGGAGTTGGCCCTCTGCAGAACTGGGGACTCCTTAGGGGAACTAAGTGGCCATGGGGTGGAAGGAATGTAGGGTGGTTGTTTCTCACAGCATTGGAAAAGTTACCAAGGAGAAATATGCACTTCAGCATCAATTGGCAGAGCAGGGAGACAAGTTGTGGGATGCTCTGAAAAAGGAATGAAATCTATTGAAGACCAAGATCACACTGCTGAGAGAAGTACTATCAGCAAGGGAGGGGGCAGCAGAAAAATGCAGGTGGCAAGAGGACATGGGGAAGTGAAGGAAGGGGTGGTGCCATAGTCCCCAGAAATGTAGGAGGAGCCAGGGGAGGATGAGAAAGTGGGGCTGAGGGTGGAGCTGTTGCTGAGGCCACCAACTGAGGCACCAGCCACTCCTATATTGAAATCCCATGTGGTTGTATTTAAGAAAATAAAGACACATCAAACACAGGTTCCTTGGGGAGAGGAGCAGTCCCCTCCCTAGTTTCTGGAGCCCTCCATGCTCCACCCCTATACAAAGGCAGAGCTGGTGAATTTGAACACCTGATCTGGGCAGAAGCCCTCAGAGCCTCTGCCCACATGGCTTTTGCATCTTTGGGATTTAGGAGTAGAGGGCATTGTTCTGTCTGGGTTAGAAATGGGTAAACTGGGTTCCATGATGATTCACCCCTCTCTTCACCAGAGGTTAAAAAATCCCTGTCACATCCCAGGGAATTAGGCACTTTTGAATTGGTTGACAGTGGCTCTCCAGGCAGTTTGGCCTAATGAGGATGATTTATGATACTTCCTCACTAGCTGGCAAAGGTATGCAGAGCTCCAGGAGGTTTTCTGTGAGTTGGGCATGAAAAATATCATCTACAATATGGATCTTCAGAGCCCCAGTGAGGAGTTGTTCACTGGGGGTTGAGAAATCTGGTGCTCCATACGGCTCCCTGATCCCTCTCTGGGTCCTTAGTGACTATTCTTGCCTCCCACATAGGGCAACCCATAAGTGAGGTTACTCATTTTATAGCAGATCTGTGGGAAGTTGAAACAACAAGAGCATGGAAGGAGACATGGTCTCCTCTGAAAGAAGAGGTTCAAAGGGCCCTGTGAAGGTCTTGAGCACCCAGATGTGGGTTGGCTTAATAAAGGTGGGGGCAGAGAAAGAAAAACATGACAGACAGCCCAGTAAGATTTTGTTAGAGCTGTGGCACCAATTAAAGTTGGAGCAGCAGTTCCAGCAGCTGAGTTCAAAAACATGGAAGCTGGAGCAAAGCCCTATGTCAGGACTGTATTTCTGCAGGACTACCTGGGGGAAAATATTCAGGCCCCCCTAAGGTCCCACTCCCACAGAATGGTGATTGGGAATTGTGGTTTGACTGAGGGGGTGGTCAAGGCCCCCACTTTGGGAGACATGGTGGGGCCTGGGGGCCATGTGTAGAATTAGCAGTTCATTCATCCCCAGTGAATGTACAATGTGTTCTGACATTGGTGGACACGGGAGATGAATGTTCTCTGATTTATGGTAACCCTGAGCAGTTTCCTGGGACCCCTGCTGTGATAGGTGGCTATGGGGATAAGGCAATTAGTGTGAAGAAAGCCCAAATCCCATTGGGGATAAGGTACTCCCAAAAGGGTATACTATGTATATATATCCCTTCCCTGAATATATTTGTGAGGTGTATATCCTGCAAAGCCTGTGGTTACAGACCACTGCAGGTGAGCTCACACTGAGGATACAAGAGTTGAAGGCAGTTCTGAGGAGACATGCTAAGCACATGCCTATACCTAAGTGGGTGATGACTACTAAGCAGTACCAATTGCTTGGGGGACACAAAGAAATTGGAGAAACTCTACAGGAGCTGGAGAAGTTGGGCATCATAAAGCCCTCTCATAGTCCCTTTAATTCCCAGGTGTGGCCAGTGAAAAACCCAGATGGCTCCTGGCCAATGACTATAGATTCCAGAGAATTGAAAAAGGTCTCACCCACTCTGCATGCTGCTGTCCCCTCTATAACAGCCCTTATGGGCACCCTCAGTTACAAGCTAAGGACATAGCATTATGTTGTAGGCCTTGCTAATGCTTTAGGCTCTATTGACATGGAACAGGAAAGTCAGGAACAGTTTGCCTTCATGTAGGAAGTCTGGCAGTGGATGTCCACTGTCCTTCCACAGGGGTGCCTCTGCAGTCCCACTGCTTGTCATGCACTGTAACTCAGGACTTGGCAGCATGGAGAAACCACCAACATGCAGCCATATCATTATATCGATGACATTATGCTCACATCTGATTCTCTTGCATATTTAGAAGGGGCAGTTCCTAGACTGCTGCAACATTTATAGGAGAAAGTTTGGGCTGTGAACAGCACCAAGGTTAGGGACATAGTTTATCAGTAAAGTTCTTGGCGTTTGTATGGTCAAGTCAGACTAAAGTTACCCTAGAAGCAGTCATAGATAAATTCCAGGCTTTCTCTATCCCTACACTGTGGCAGTATTACAAAAGATTTTGGGGCTTTTGAGCCACTGGGGAGTGTTTATCCTGCACTTGGCACACGTCAGTATGAAATGGCATCAGGTGAGACTGGGATGAAACATGTACAGGTGCTTTTACTGCTGCTAAGCAAGCAGGCAAGGCCATACAGGCTGTGAGTGTAATGGATCCATTAAGGCCCTCTGAGCTAGATGTTCATGCAACCAAATGTGGTTGTGGGTGGGGACTCTGGCAGTGACTTGAATGAACCCATCTACCTATTGCATTCTGGTCCCAACTTTGGAAAAGAACAGAGGTCTGGTACACTTTGATTGGGAAGCAATTGGCTGCTGTGTACCATGCCTTGCTGGGTAGCCCTTCACCAGAACAGCTCTAACCAAGGTAATAGCCACCTTTGCCATGACAAGGTGGGTGTGAGACTGGACCCAAAGGCCATGGAGTGGAGTGGCACAGATGCATGCACTGGTCAAATGGGATGCATATTTACAGCAGCATAGCATCCTCTCCACTATCCCCTTAATTGGAGAACTGCAGTACTTATTGGAGCCAGTAACATACAATATTGGAAAGCAGAAAGAACTTTCTTTGAAGCCATTAGTAACAGAGAACCCATATCACGAGGGCAGAGTTCCTATACCTAAAGATGCCTCTATACAGACAGCTCCAGTATTGGACAGCCCCCAAAGTGGAGGGCTGTGGCTGTCCATCCTCAGACTGAGACAATATAGATGGAGGATGGGAAGAGAAGAGCAGTCAGTGGGCTGAGTTGCATGCAGTTTGGCTTGTGATCATGCAGGAGACCTCCCTAATAGTTGTCTGCACTGAAAGCTGGGCCATATATCAGGGTTTGACCCTGTGGCTGCTGACATGGTACCATGCCAACTGGATGATTGACCACCAGCCCCTTTGGGAGCAAGAGCTGTGGCTAGACCAAAGGGCCTCTGGTCAGACTAAAACAGTTACCACATATCATGTGACTGGCCATTGGTCTTTGGCAAAACCAGGGAATGATGAAGCAGACACACACACTGGCCCAGGTGCATTGGCTAGGAGAGCCTGCCTCTGATGTAGCCTAATGGTTATATCAACGTTTGTTGCATGTAGGGCAAAAGACAATGTGGGCTGTAGCCCGTTGTTGGGGCTTGCCATTGACCTTTGAAGAAGTCAGCAGAACCCAGCAGCAGTTCCTTGTGTGCTCTGAGAGGGACTTACACTGAGTCCCACAGCACCATGGGACAATAGTAAGGGGACCGATACCCCTTGTCAGGTGGCAGGTAGACTATATTCGGCCTCTGCCCATATCAGAAGGATGTCGGTATGCCATGACTTGTGTGGACACAGCTGCTGGCCTGTTGGTTGCTTTCTATGCATGACATGCAGATCATCAAATGACCAAAAGGGCCCTAGCGCATTTCTTTGCAGCCTATGACCAACTTCAGGTGATTGAGAGCGATCAAGGCACCCATTTTACTGGACATGCATTACAAGAATGGTTGCAACAGTTAGGGATAAGTCGGAAGTTTCATGTACCATATAACCCTACTGAGGAAGGCATGATAGAGAGGTACAATGGTTTGTTAAAATCTGGCCTGAAAGCAAACACCAATAGCATATGGGGCTGGTCAGTCCACTATGGACAGTGCTATTGTGTTTGAATAAGAAGCCCCAGAGGGGGCATTAAGCCTTGTGGACATGTTGACACACATTGCTGCCTCTCCTGTACAACTGCAAGTGTAAACCAAGCAGGAATTATTGGAGCCAGGATAGGGCCAGCCCCTACTATGCTCAAACCTGGAGTCTCTGTTGAGTGGACATGGCCCTGGACATTTTGACACATGGACCAGTGATGGCCAGCCCTCTGGCACCTTGGGGACAAGGCCTGGAAGCTGGCCTCCTGTGTGTTCCTGGAGGAAGAGCAAAGAGGCCCCCAAAGATCATGGTAGTGTACCAAAAATGACCTGAAGGTAAGAGCATCTTAAGGGGAAGTTTTGTTTTATCTTTATGGTCAGTGCATGTGTATGCCATACCCCTAAATACTGACACATCTGTAAGTCCTACAGGGAAAGGGGTGGAAGTCTGGTATACTAGACCAGGATGGGACCCCATTCCTGACACAGTCCTATCACAGTATCACTCTCTTGCATGCATCCTGCCTGATGGATGGGATTTGCCTATATTGGTGACATTGAAATATGTATCTTATTGCCTTTATGGATGTTTTCTTCTACAGTTTTTATGACCTGGGCCCACCCCCTGGCTACTGCTGCTGCTTGCTGAGTATGCTCAGAGCCCTCTGCCAGTTCAACTGCTGGCCTCCCATGGAATAGGCAAGTTATTGAGTTAATCTGAGTAGGACTGTGAACCTAGCTGCATCCTCAGGCTTGAGGATTGTCATGATTTATTGCTGCCTGCATCATAATTTCCGTTTTATGTTACTGGTCTGGTTACATTGTCCTAGCTTTCTTGCACAGGGGCCATAGCAGAAGATTGGTGGCAATTCTGGAGTGATGGGTTGTGGAGTAAATTGAAGTTTTCACCCAGAGTTTCCAGAATCTCCTGCCTGGCCTTAGTCCATTTACATACTAATGGACATTTACCACAGCAGAGCCTCCAGCTGATCTGGGGCAAGGGGTAGAGAGAAAACAGACGTGCTCTCCTCCCCTCCATTCCTGGTACCTAATTGGTCCGGTGTTAGTCAGTCACCACAGACCTGTCCATGGAGTTCCTACCAAAGTGGGCGGGCAAGGGGATGAGCAGGGGAGAGAGAGCATGGGAGGGACAGATGGGAACAGCGAAATGTGAGAAATGAAACCCCTAACCCACCCTGGCCTTCCCCTTGTCCTCTGTTGATTTCATCGGATGCACAGAGAAATTTTCCTGGGAGGGTGTCCCCCTCACTCCCGTATGTCGGAATACACATACCTGACTGTCAGTAATTAGAAGAAACAAATTGTTTAGAAGACTTTATAGGACATAATGTTTATAGATCTACTTTATAAATAAACTGGAAAATGTCTAGTGATTAGAGGCCATGTTATTGTCACTTGATCATTTCGAGAGGCAGTGTAGTGCACGAAGGAGGTGCATAGTAAGTATTTTCTCTGTTGCTCTAGGATTCAGGACTAAATTAGCGGTAGCCACTTTATACCAATATAGTATGATAAATCAGCTCCTGTTTCAAATACAATTATTCTTATTTTTCACATTCTGAAATGACCCAAATTTGTCATAAAGAGTATCTATCTGAAAAATATAACTTTTTTTCTGAAGTATGGATATAAAGTGATTTTTACCTGCTTTTATGAATCACAAACTAACAGAATATTGAGGCTTTGAAGATTTCACATGCCAATACTGTGGATCAAAATGTAAATCAACTGACATTTTCTTAGAGGTGTATATGATTTTTTTTCATGTTTCTAATTAATACACTATCATGCAAAGTCATTGGCAATGCAAATTCTTCTTCATAAATGAAAGACCAAACCAAATAAAAACGCAGTGTTAACTTTTAAAAGCCATATTTTAAAAATAAACATTCCACTACCATTTATGTGGCATCCAATAAAATAGTCACAGGAGCATCACTATAAATGTGACTTCACAGGAGTTAAAGTCATAAATTCCTTTCCAAACATTTATGAAGCTAAAGACACAGATGCTACTATTTTAGAAGGCTAGAAACTATTGTGTCAAGAATTTCTGATTGTTCTTTAGTATATAATAGATGATATTGAAAGAAGAAACATGAAGTCTATGTTCCATTTTCACCTCAGATATAAAATGACTATGAATATGAAAACATGTTTATTATGCTGCACTCAAATAATTTAACTGTACATAGTTCCACAATATAAAGAGTGTGGGGCTTTCTCAACATTAAACATTTATTTTCTAGGCTACTCCTTTCTGTACTTCAGTCATCTGATGTTGCTTAATGTCAATATCTGAGTACTAGTTACTCTTCTCTAGTCATTCAGCATTTTCTAACAATGATCAATGAAGGTGCGTGAATATCTTAGACAGTACCTTAGGAATTGACCTTGGGAATCCTGTGAAAGATAATTCAGAAATCTTTAAAGCATTGCTATGTGCTTGATCATTATTTATATGACTTTACAGAAAAAGGCAGTGTTTTTTGATGGGTCTCAACAAACTGACTTTTAATTTTACTGATTATTTATTAAAGACATGCATTTTACCAAAAATATAATTGTTATACCTGTAACTTTAAAAGGATTAAGACCTAATAAAGACACATATATTTTTTTTATCAGTTCTTACTTTGAATTATAGCATTATGATTTGAATTTTGTTAGGAAAAATAATGTCTATCCAAACATTATTCTACTTAAAAAAAAGTATTTCAGCAATGTTAGAAAAGTACTGAGGAAGTTGCTGAGGTAGAGAATGTCTGAACCCACTTTCTCCCACTTATGCACCTACACATCCAGCATTTCATCCTGAAGAAGAACGTAGACTGAAGTGAACACCTTCTATACAATAAGGTATGGAAAAATAACATTTAAAAATGTCAAGAAAGACAGACATGATAGCAACAGGAACCCCAACCCTTGTATAATAATCGTGAAAGGAATGAGGAAGAAAATGACTGAGAGAGCCAAGCAGAGATTCCCTTCCTTGGGGCAAAGTAAAAAAGCTATGTGGTTTAAAGTGTTTCTAGACCATAAGTAAAAGAACCCAATTTTTAGAAGTAAAGCACAAGAGCTGCTGGTCAGTAACCTTGTTTGCATTCTTTCCATACATCTTAATGCTGTTGAGAGCAGGGTTCAGGCACAAATATCAATTTTAGGTTTAATCTTGGCAACCTCCCACCCCTGCTCTTACTGAAATGCACCTCCTGGAGATACAGCAGTCCCATCTCACTGCCTGCTGCCATCCAATGGTACAGCCCTTATCAGTATAACTGGAAATATCCTTGGGAGTGTACTTGGGACTTCAGCCACCCTGCCAACAGGATCCAACCAATGCTGATGCCAGAACTCCTGAGTAGTGTAGAGCAGTCACAGATTTCCAGGTAAGTGTGTACAGGACCTTATTCTGGTTTGTAAGCAGGGACCCAGCCTGTGAAAAACCTGGAGTCCCATAGACTTTCCCACAGTGCACACAGGGACACTGGGAAGCGAGCACAAGCCCTGTTGTTATCCCACCAGTGGGGTTTTCAAAGAGAGAAACATAAAAGCATCAAGAGGAAACCACAAATTATGTATAAGGAAAACCCCATAAGGTTGTTGGTTGGTTTTCAGTAGAAACTCAACAGTCCAGAAGGGAATGGCGTGATATATTCAAAATGTTAAAAGGAAAAAGAAACTACAAACAAGAATGCTCTACCCAGCAGGGTTATCATTCAGAACTGAAGGAGCAATAAAACAGCTTCATTGATAAAAGTTAAAAGAGTTCATCACTACTAAAACAGCTTTAAAATAAATGTTAAAGGGACTTCTTTAAGAGGAAAAGACCCTAAACAGAACAAGAAAATTATGAAAGGAAAAGCTGTCAATTATAAAAGCAAACACAGCAGAGGTAGTAGATCCATCAGTTAAAAATTATTATGAAGGTCAAAAAGACAGAAGTAGTGAAATCAATTAGATTTAAAAATTAGTTAAAAATTAGTTAAGAAGATATATACATAAATGTAGGTGGGTAATAAATCTAGTGTTAGAATGCATTTGAACTTAAGCAAATATCAACTTAATATAGATTGTTATATTTATAGGATGTCATATAAGAACCTCAGGGTAACCACAAATCACAAACTTATAGTAGATACACAAAATAGAGAGAAGTGAATTCAACCATAACACTAAAGAAAGTCATAAAACAAAAGAGAAGAAAGAAAGGATCAGAGAAGAATGACAAACACAAGGAAAATTTAACAAAATGACAGTAAGTACACACAGATAAGTAATTAAGTGCAAATGTACTAAATACTCCAATCAAAAGACATAGGGTGACTGAATGGATGAAAAAACAAGATACATCTATTTGCTGCCTACAAGACTACTTCAGACCTAAAGACACACACAGACTGAAACTGAAGGGATGGAGAAAAATAGTCCAAGAAAATCAGAATGAAACAAAAAAGTTAGAGAAACAGTACTAGTAGCAGACAAAATACTTCAAAATAAAGACTGCAACAACAGAAAAGGAAGAACATTATATAATGTTTAAGGTTTCAATCCGGCAAGAAGATATAATAATTATAAATACCTGTGCAAGCAGTAGAGGAGCATGTTAAATACATAAAGCAAATATTAATGGACACAAAAGGATAAATTGATATCAATGTAATAATAGTAGGGGATTTACACCCCACTTACATTAATAGATGTGTCATCCAAATTAAGTAAGTAGTGGCTTTGACCAACATGTTACACCAGATGGACTTAACAGATATATACAAAACATTACCTCCCAAGAAAGCAGATTACACATTCTTTTTTAGTTCACAGGCAACCTTCTTCAGACATGACTACATGTTAGGTCACAAGACAAGCCTCAAATGTTTAAGAAGATTGGAATCATATCAAGCACCTTTTCTGATCATAGCAACATGAAACTGGAAATCAGTGACAGGAAAAACACAAATATTTATGGAGGCTAAACAGCATGCTGCTGAAAAAACCAATGGGTCATTGAAGAAATCTAAGAGGAAATCAAGAAATTCTTGAAGAATAATGAATATAGTAATACAAAGTTTCAATATTTTTGAGATGTAGGAAAAGCAGTCCTGAGAGGGAAGTATACAGCAATACTTAAGGTAAGAAACATCTCAAGTAAACAATCTAATTCACACCTAAAGATACTACAAAAGGAATAAACAAGGACAAAGTTAGTACAAGAAAGGAAATAGTAAATATCAAAGCAGAAATAAATGAGATAGAGACAAAAAATACAAAAGATCAATGAAACTGAGAGCTGGCTTTTTGAAAAAACAGAATTGATAAATCTTAGATTCATTAAGAAAAAAGGGAGGACTCAAATAAATAAAATCATAAATGAAAGAGAAGTTACAACTGACAAAGTAATGCAAGCAATTAAAGAGATTACTATGAAAAATTATATGTCAATAAATAAGGCAACTTAAAAGAAATGAATCAATTCCTAGAAACATATAATCTTCCAAGACTGAACTAGGAAGAAGCAAAAAGTATGAACAGAGCAATTATTAGAAATTAAATTGAATTGGTAATCAAAAATATCCCAACAATCAAGAGTCCAGGTCCAAATGGCTTCACAGGTGAATTTTACCTAACATTTAAAGAAGAGTTAGCACCTCTCCTAGTCAAAATATTCTAAAAGGTTAAAGAAGAGGAAAATTTCCAGATTCATTCTATAAGGCCAGTATAACCCATATACCAAAACAAGACAAAGCCACTATATAAAAGGAAAATTATAGTCCAATATTCTGTGAGAACATAGATACAAAAATCCTCCACAAAATATTAGCAAACCAAATTAAAAAATGCATTAAAATGATCATTCATCACAAATCAAGTAGGATTTATCCCAGGATACCAGGATGGTGCAATATTCATAAATAAATTATTGTGATATATTGACAAAAGGAAAGATAAAACCTATATGATCATTTCAACAGATATTGAAAAATCATCTGACAAAATTCAAAATCCATTCATGAAAAAAACATTCAACAAAATGGTTATAGAGGGAACAGATCTCAACATAATAAAGCCTATATAATACAAACCCACAACTAACATCATACCCAATGGTGAGAAGATAAAAACTGTTCCTTTAATATCAGGAACTAGGCAAGGATGCCTGCTCTCACCACTTTTATTCAACATAGTACTGGAAGTCCTAGCAATGGCAATCAGACAAGAAAAAAATAAATGGCATCCAAATTGGTAAGGAAGAAGTAAAACTGTTTCTATTGCAGATGACATGATACTATATATATAAAATCCTGTATGCTCCATTAAAAAAAACTGTTAGAACAAACAAATTAATTGAGTAAAATTGCAGGATACAAAATCAATATGCACAAATCTGTTGAATTCCTGTATACTAATAATGAACTAGAAGAAAGACAAATCAAGAAAACAATTCCATTTACAATTGCATCAAAAGAATAAAATACCTAGGAAGAAATCTATCCAAAGAGGTGAAAAACTAACACTCTGAAAACAATGATACTGATTACAAAATTGAGTAATAGACAAATAATGGAACTCTAGCCCCTGATCATGTATACAAGGAATTAATAGTGTCAAAATGGCCATCCTGCTCAAAGAAATTTACAGATTCAATAAAATCCCTATCAAAATACCAATGTTGTTTTCTAGTGAACTAGGAGAAAGAATCCTAAAATTTATATGGACCCATAAAGATCGGGAATAGCCAAAGCAATTTTGAGAAATAAGAACAAAGCTGGATTATCATGCTCCCTGATTTCAAACTATACTACAAAGCTACAGTGATTAAAACTGTATTGTACTGGCACAAGAATAGATACATTGATCAATAGAACAGCATAGAAAGCCCAGAAATCAACTCATATATGGTCAATTAACATATGACAAAGAAGGCAAGAACATCCAATGGGGAAAAGACTATCTCTTCAATAACTTGTGAGGTAAAACTGAACAGCTACATGCAAGAAAATGAAACTAGTTCACTATCTTATAAAATAAATAGAAGTAAACTCTAAGTGGATTAAAGAAGTAAATGGAAACATGAAACCATAAAACTCTTATAACAAAACAGGCAAGAATCTCATGAACATCAGCATGAGCAATTTCTAGTTCTGTCTCCTTGGGCAAGGTAAACAAAGCAAAAATTAACAAATTGGATTACATCAAATCTTTTGTACAGCAAAGGAAACCATCAACAAAACAAAAAGGGCACCTACTTTGTGGTAGACTATAACTGAAAATGATATATCTGATAAGGGGCAAATATCCAAAATATATAAAGAACTCATAAAAAGCTCAATACCATAAAAACAAATAACTGAATTAAAAATGGGCAGAAGACTTGAATAGACATTTTTCCAAAGAAGACATACAGATGGCCAATAGACACATGAAAATATGCTCAACATCACTAATCATCAGGGAAATGCAAATCAAAACTACAATGAGATATCACCTCACACCAGTCAGAATGACTAGTACCAACAAGATAATAAGTAGCAAGTGTCGGCAAGGATGTGGAGAAAAGGCAACCCATCTACACTGTTAATGAGAATATAAATTGGTGCAGCCATTAGGGAAAGCAGAATAAAAGCCTCAAAAAAGTAAAAATAGAAATTCTATATGACCCAACAATTCCACTTCTGCAAATTTACTTGAAGAAAACAAAATCATTAATTTGAAAAGACATATGCTCCCTATGTTTACTGCAGCACTATTTATAAAAACTAAAATGTGAAAGCAACCTAACTCCATGAATAGATGAATGCACATAGAAGTGGTACACATAGAGAATGTAACATTACTCAGTTATAACAAGAGAGGAAATTTTATCATTTGTGACAAAATGGATAAGCCTAGAGGGTAATACACTAAGTGAAACAAATCTGACAGAGACAAATAACTTATGAGTTCACTTATATGTGGAATCTAAAAATAACAAAACAAACAGAAAATAAATAGACCACTAAATAATAACAGACTGTTGGTTACCATAGGGGAGAGCAGTCTGGGAAAGGCTGAAAAAGGTAAAGATGATAAAGAAGTAAAATTAAAATAATGGTATAAATTAGGCATGGGAATGGAAGTATAGCATAAAGAACATAATCAATAATATTGTCATGTCTTGGTATGGTGACAGATGGTAGCTACACTAACTGTGGTAAGCATTTAGTAATGTATGTAATTAATCACTATGTTGCATATCTGAAACCAATAAAACGTATATTCACTATATTCCAATAAAAATTTTCAATCTATTTTATGGTATGTATTCATACAAATTATTTTTATTATTACTTCATCAATTTACATTGAAAAATTCCATTAACTTTTACACATTAATTTGTTATGGGTAGAAATCTGAATTTCAGAACTTAACATTTAGAGAGATGTTCTTTTTCTCTACTGATCTAGGTCTTATTTAGTGTCTTAATAGTATTCTCATATTAATATAATATAATTCCTAGACATTTGATATTAATTTATTCCTAAATTTCTGTCAATTTTATTATTTTTGTCTTGAGAGTTTTCAGTTATGAAAAATGAATCTGATTTATACATGCTTACCTAGTTTTTTGTTTCTTCTTTTTGCTTAATGGTTTTCTTTCTGGTTGATTTTCTTAGGTATTCTAAGTAAAAATGTCATAACTTCTGAAAGCACTAGTATATTTATTTCTACATCTCTCTCTCTATATATATATAATATATACTATATATTTTAAATGAGAGAACATTGTCGGATAACAGTAAGAAACAGTCTTATTTCTGAATATATAATGCTATTCTGTTAATTTATTGCTTCATAAAAATTACCATAAAACAATGGTTTGAAACAATAAAAAAATAATTTCATTACTTCTCACAATCTCAACAGGCCAGAAATTCAAGAAAGCCTTAGCTAGGTGACTTGGCTGGGGTCTCTAGCATGGCTGCAGTGAGATGTGGGCTTGCAGGAGATAGAGGGGTGGTGCAGGGGGATCACTTAGCTGGAGGCTAGCTGGGTATCTCCCCGTGCTCTTACAGCCTCTCCATGTGGTTTCTCTGGATGGGCCAAGTCTGTGCTTCTGATATTTGTGGCAATATCAGAGGATTTACACTGCTTACTTTTCACCTGAAGGAATCAAGAGCAAATATACTAGAGAACAAAGAAGGTACTCTAGTGCCTTTCATTGCCTAGCCATGAAAGACAAACCACATCATTTCTAAAGGCAACCAATGCTTTATTTGTCAACTTATCAAAAACTTATTCACACTCATGGGAAAGAACATAGACTCCACCTCCTGGTGATATGGTTGTCAATAATTGGGAGTCACATTTTAAAAACTGGACTTCTAGCATTTTGTAAGCTTTTTGCTCTTTTCTTTTAATATACACTCTATAATACAAAGGAAATTTTCTTTTATTTTTATTTTCTTAATATTTTTCATTGGAATGCACATTAAAAAAATTCCTACCAGCAACTGTCAGCATGATAAATATGTCTTTCATTCAAAAAATATTTAGTGCTAGCCACGTGTGAGGTTTCATGTTGTATGCTAAGTACACAGAGGTTAATCAAGGTCATTGCCCTCAACAGCTGGGACAGGGGAAAAATGCCAAATCATTTCAATTGCTATTTATAACCACAAACCTCCTGTTGGTCAGAGTACTGCCTGACTATCCTGCATTTCACTGTGCAACTTTCTCTTGTACAGTCCTTGCATACTTTGTCCTCTTCTTTGAAACCTCAAAACTCCCAGTCCCAACTTTAGTTAATTATCTTGGTTCCTATTTCATTAAGAGAACACAAAGTTCTCAGTAGACATATGCAGTATCATTTTTATTATAAATATTCCCATATAAGCTCTACTCCCATATTCTGTCTTCCCTTCAGTTACAGTGGATGAAACCTTTCTGCTACATGTTTTCTCCTTTATTTCTATACTATACACCAACCCTCAACCTGCTCAAAGACTGTGATCTTCCAATTCTTAGATGATAAATTTTTCTTTTGTTTACTACTAGATCATTCCTATTAGGTTAGAAATACAATACTGCATCTTCCATTTCAAAATAAAATTATGTAACTCTCTGTGTTCATCCATTTACTACTCTGATTCTCTTTCTGGCAAAAACACTTTGATGGGATTTACAAAACTAAAGGTTGAACTTTTGCTGATGTTATTCATTTTTTGATTAAGATTTATTCCAGGGATGCAAGATGGTACAACATTCGAAAATCCATCAACATCATCCACCACATCAACAAAGAGAAAGACAAAACGACATGATCATCTCCATGGATGCTGAAAAAGCTTTGAAAAAATTCAACATCCATTCATGATAAAAACTCTCAAAAAAAGGGCAAGTACCTCAACATAATAAAGGCCATATATGACAAACCCACCACCAACATTATACCTAACAGTGAGAAACTGAAAGCTTCTCCATTAAGATCAGGAACAAGACAAAGATGCCCACTCTCCCCACTTCTACTCAACATAGTACTGGAGGTCGTAGCCACAGCAATCAGACAACACAAAGAAATAAAAGGCATCCAGATGGGCAAGGAAAAAGTTAAACTGACCCTAAAGAATCCACTCCAAAACTTCTAGATCTAATATTGGAATTCAGCAAAATTGCAGGATATAAAATTGATACACAGAAATCTGTTGCATTTCTATACACTGATGAACTAGCAGAAAGAGAAATCAGGAAAAAATTCCATTCACAGTTGCATCAAAAAGAATAAAATATCTAGGAATAAACCTAAGAAGGGAAGTGAAAGACCTATACTGTGAAAACTAGAAGACACTCATGAGATAAATTAAAGAAGATACCAATAAATAGAAACAGATCCCATGCTCATGGATAGGAAGAATTAATATTGTCAAAATGGCCATCGTGCCTAAAGCAATCTACAGATTCAGTGTCAATTCCTATCAAGATACCAATAGCTTCCTTCAATGAACTAGAGAAAATCATTCTAAAATTCATATGGAACCACAAAAGATCCCAAATAACCAAAGCAATCCTGAGAAGGAAGAATAAAGTGGGGGAGATTATGCTCCCCATCTTCAAGCTCTACTACAAAGCCACAGTAATCAAGACAATTTGGTACTGGCACAAGAACAGACCCATAGACCAATGGAACAGACTAGAGAGCCCTGATATAAACCCAACCATATATGGTCAATATGCGATAAAGGATCCATGGACATACAATGGGGAAATGACAGCCTCTTCAACAACTGGTGTTGGCAAAACTGGACAGCTACATGCAAGAGAATGAAACTGGATTATTGTTTAACCCCACACACAAAAATAAACTCAAAATGGATCAAAGACCTGAATGTAAGTCATGAAACCATAAAACTCTTATAAGACAACATAGGCAAAAATCTCCTGAATGTAAGATGAGCAATTTGTTCCTGAACGTATCTCCTCGAGCAAGGGAAACAAAAGCAAAAATGAACACATGGGACTACATCAAAATAAAAAGTGTCTGTACGGCAAAGGACACCATCAACAGAACAAAAAGGCATCCTACAGTATGGGAGAATATATTTGTAAATGACATATCTGACAAAGGGTTAACATCCAAAATATGTAAAGAACTCACACACCTCAACACCAAAAAACAAATAACCTGGTTAAATAATGGGCAGAGCATATGAAGAGACAATTCTCCAAAAAAGAAATTCATATGGCCAACAGGCACTTGAAAAGATGCTTCACATCTCTAATTACCAGGGAAATGCAAATTAAAACCACAATTAGATATCACCTCATACCAGTAAGAACGGCCAGCATCGATAAGGCTAAGAACAACAAATGCTGGTGAGGATGCAGAGAAAGGGGAACCCTCCTACGCTGCTGGTGAGAATGTAAGCTAGTTCAACCATTGTGGAAAGCAATATGGAGGTTCCTCAAAAAACTAAAAATAGAAACACCATTTGACCTGGGAATCTCACTCCTTGGAATTTACCCAAAGAATACAACTTCTCAGACTCAAAAAGACATATGCACCCCAATATTTATTGCAGCACTATTTACAATAGCCAAGATATGGAAGCAACCTAAGTGTCCATCAGTAGATGAATGGATAAAGAAGAGGTGGTACATATACACAATGGAATATTATTCAGCCATAAGAAGGAAACAAATCCTACCATTTGCAACAACATGGATGGAGGTGGAGGATATTATGCTCAGTGAAATAAGCCAGGCAGAGAAAGACAAGTGCCAAATGATCTCCCTCATTTGTCGAGTATAACAACAAAGCGAAACTGAAGGAACAAAATAGCAGCAGACTCAGAGACTCCAAGACAGGATTAGTGGTTACCAAAGGGGAGGGGTGTTGGTGGGCATGTCGGGAGGGAGATAGATGGGGATTGAGGGGTATTATGTTGAGTACACATGGTGTGGGGGTTCATAGGGAAAACAGTGTAGCACAGAGAAGGCAAAGAGTGAATCTGTGGCATCTTACTAGATGATAGACAATGACTGCATTGGGGTATGGGTGGGGACTTGATAATGTGGGTAGATGTAGTGACCACATGTTGTTTCATGTGAAACCTTCGTAAGAATGTGTATCAATAATACCTTAATAAAAACTTTTTTTAATAAATAAAATAAAATAAAATATATGTTTTAATTTATAAAAAGGAACCACTGAAAATTTTAAAAAGTAATATTCCTTTTTCCTCATTTCTTGTTTATGCATGAAAAGTCTGGCTACAGTAGCTGTACTTAATGAAAAATCATTAATCACCTAGTGACAGACACTAGCAATAAAAGCAGAGTACATGGGAGGAATTTCAAAGTGACTCTAAGAATTGCCCTGAAACTTCAAGTTCTGTGAAGTGATGGAAAAGTTCATAAAGACACTGAAGGCAGAAAAGTGAAAATTCAACTTTAAAATGTGACCCTGTCATAAAGGAAATGTGTTTCTTCATTTATCCTTTTGGGTCTCTTAAGCTCTTTTTATAATGGGCTTCTGTGTCTCTGGTGCAGAATTTATAATGGCTTTAAATTAGCATCTCTGTGACCAAGTCTCATTTCTCCTCCTAGACTATTACTTGCTTAAAGACAGAGACTACATCATATATTTTTGTGTGTGTGTGAGTCTGGTGCACAGCAGAATACCCAGCATTAAAAATAGAGGTCTCTAGCACATGTGTAAGGTGAAAATAAAGGGCAGAAAGGCTCTCCTTTAAAAGCTCACTTGTAAAATTACTTTTTCTTTTTTAAGAATAGATTTCATTTATTTAAGCACGGCAGCTGTACTTGCTCATTTGTTGGTTTGTTTAGTTGTTGCTACTTCTCACCATGGAATGCTGCAAATTAATTGAAGTCATATGTTAATAATTATATAAATGCAAGAGGAATATTTTCCTTATGAACATAAAAAGATTGAAAATTTTACTTCAATAAGCTCATTAAAGTTAACAGATGATTCTAATACTCTAGACTCACATTAAAGAGACAATATATGGTAGGGTTAACAAAAAGAAACTTAATCCTCCAAGTATAGTTCCAATGACGCAAAAAAAAGTCATAATGCTCAGGAATTTTTAAAAAAAGGTCTATTAAAATCTCATGGTCTTAATCTGTTGATAATATGATTTTCAGAAAAATATTACATTTATTTTTAAGTTTACCAAATACTCTGAAAAATAAAAAAGATTTATGTGGTATCTTTAATATTTTTATGGAAAATTATTTTTAAATTGTAGAGTGTAGGGGATACATGTTAAATAATGAATTTAACCTCAAGATTCATCCAATGTTTTAGTCACTAATTAAATATGTATTGAAAGACTGTAAAGATGTTGAGAAAATATCTCAGCACTTAAAATGAGTTCAAGTATGTTAGGTAAAAAAATGACATCCTAATAGACTAAACATTTAAATGTGAATTATAAGGAAACTCACTAATGCTGATTAAACATGGTAAACAGGAGTTTTGACCAGAGATTGAATAGAGGGAGTGGGAATGTTTGCTGAGACAAAGACATGGTCCACTAAGTATTGGGTGCTCCTCTATATTGACAGACTTTTGCAGGTTGGTTTGGGGTATTATAATGGTTATGACCAATGGACTCTGCTCTTTCTGAGATTAGTCACTTTTGGCTTCAGGTGATTAAGAACTGTGTGTCTCCTCAATTTCTCCTTTTCCCTGCCACACTGACATTATAAACCATGTGTTCAGATGGCGATATAATTTTGGGAAAGAGCCTAGATTTACAAGTGACCAAGAACATAATGGCTCTACCAACCCCTATCAGATAGATTATCATTTCTATAAAATGCTGTTAGTGATAGCAATATTAATGATCATAATTACTACCATTTATTGAGTGCTTACATGCGTAACACACTGAATCCTCCCAACAAACCCATGAATGAAGAACTATTATGATTTGTACTTACAGTTTAGAAAAGCAAGGAAAATACAAAGAGTAATTTCCCAGGATTAACAGAGAAGTCAGGATTTGAACCTAGTCCTGAGTCTGAGATATAGCACTTGTTTAGATTATATGGGTGTAACAGTGAGTAAAAAATTCTTTGGGAAAATGAAAAGTCATCATAAGAAGCTATTATGTAAATACTTTTATTATATAATATTAAAACTCATCTTTTTATCATTATTAATGATAAATACCTCTAAAACAGTCACCCATTGCAAGTCCTTCCCTCACAAACTGAAATTTTCTTATTTAAAAATGCTCATTTCTAAGTTATTAAAGTCTATGTATTTTTTAAATCATTTTTCTATGCTGTAAGTAGAACAGTGGACACAGGCCTAACACCTCAGGGCAGGCTGAATGGCAGCTACATTAATCAGTCTGTACAGAAGTACATCCAACTTTTGGTCTGATAAATCCTGTTCCACAGAGACTTGCAAAAAAAAGATGTACATTCTCCCCTACCTTGTGCTGTTGTCACAGTGATGAAGACAAGGGGTTAAGTTACATTGAATGGCACTGCTGAGCTGGCCATTGACAATGTTGGAGAGGCTACTCTTGGCCCTGTTCTGGAACAGGGATATCTGAGACAGGCATGTATCATTGGAGCACACACAGAATTAATTTATTTGGCACCACTGTTTTATAGTTAATAAATTTTTCTTACTCCAATT
Organism: Smutsia gigantea; assembly: GCA_032199065.1. Classification (NCBI taxonomy): domain Eukaryota; kingdom Metazoa; phylum Chordata; class Mammalia; order Pholidota; family Manidae; genus Smutsia; species Smutsia gigantea. Next base: position 28,725 of record JAVSCE010020139.1, read on the forward strand.
TTATCACTCTGATCCAAATACAAAGGAAGATTTCTCTAGCATCTACCATTTTTCCTGTTTTTCTATGCCTGATTTGTTGAACACCTAGATGATTTCATGAGGTCCTGCTCCAAAACAATGTTTTCTTCCTGAATAGCCTACATGGTGTTGCTTCAAATTATTTCAACTGAAATTTGGTAAGGAAAGAGGTTATAAGATGAGGGAAATTCTGTTCCAACCAGGCATAATCCATGAAGGTGAAACATTCTTGAAGAAGGTTTCCTTACACTTTTGCTAATACATGAAACAATTTATTCTCTACATTTGCATACATATTTTCTCAGCTTCTCCTGTTTACTGTGAGCTAAACACCTGGCTCTGCAGTAAATACCACTTGGTATTCCTGCTGAAATTCACTACTACTACCCTTAAGTCAATCATTTGACCTGTTCATGTGTCCTTTCCTTCTCCCAGGTTCCAGGTGTCAAGTAGAATATTGAACCTTGTTTCTCAGGCTGGGAGGGAGCTATGCACTCAACAGTTACTGGTCTCTTCATTTCTATGCAGGCTGTTTTCCAAAATGAAAATGCAAAGGACTGCTTCTTGAGCTGCACATTTTCTTTCCAGAACATCAAGCAGAACTCTTGGTTTTCAGGCTTCCCACTGACTCAATAAATTTACATCATTGATTTTGGGGGAAGAGGCTGAAAATTGAGGAAACTATTTCATAAAAATATATGTCTTTAAAATTGGTAGAATGATACCTTTCAAAATAATTTTCTTCAGTTTTTATTGTTTTGCTTTTAAGGGAGGAAAGGACATATCTATGCTCCCTCATTATCTGATTTTTTAATGTAAAATTGAAGGAATGATGAAATTTGCTATATCTATGTTTTAGCTTGGCAAAATAAATCTTCTTTGTTTGGGAATTGTTATACCATTAGCTAAAAAATACCAATCCAAATTTAAATTAAAGTCAGGTAGTGAAAATCAATATTTTAGATTCTTAGATCCTGGTCTTTGAGGACTCACAATTTCACAAAAGGCAGTTTTATATATTTGTAATGAAAGACTCATCATTTAATATGAGACAAGTTTTCAGTGATGACAATGTGAGCATTATTTTCAAAGTCAGAATATTAGTTATATTAATGTACTATAAAAGCTAGGAAATGACAGAAATTATAAACAAAATAACTTGCTAAGATTTGCTGACAGGAAACTTCAAATATTCCCATAATGGGACTTTTCAATCTGAGAAGAACACTATGTCAGACAGGAGAGTCGGGTACTGAATGAAAATCTGTAATGCTAAGGAGAAGAATGTAGGAGAATTGAAAGTCATTTATCATTGTAACACTTCCCTCTAGACTAAGCAGAGATAAAGGATTCTGTTCACACAATAATTTCCAGTTTTTGAAAAGCTGTATCATTCCTTTTCTACTACAATATTATATTGGAACTCATGAAGTGCTTGCAGATAAAAGTGATAGAGTTTAGGAGTTTATGAAAGTAGTTTCTATGATCACCACAATTGAATTCTACATTCTAAAAATGAATACCATGAGAACTGTTTTCTTAATATGTCAATAAATATTTAACCCACAACTTTTCCATCTGACCACAGAAAACCGGATCAAAATATGAAATAATGTTAGCCATCGTTAACAAATTTATGAAATGCACATCATTTAGGTAGCAAATTGTGGTTTTTCCTTTATTATTCCATGATTGTAAGTTCTTTGTTTTGAATTTTTAGCTGTGTTTCTGTTTCCCACTGGACAAGATTCTCTATAGTAGTTTAGATTCAAAAGTCAAGGGGTCAAATTTTAAAATTTCTTCCTGTTCAATGTACATTTACCCTATGTAACCACACTCATATATCTGTTCATACTTAAGGATAAGCAGTTTATATTTTATGAACTTCTTAACTTCTGAACACCATGTGTGCAAATGAATTCTGTGGGTCATAGAAGTCCTCAAATACTACTGAAACCATGCAATTTTTAATTCGTTGGAAGTAATTAAGTTAGAGGAATCTTTCAAGTACTTAACACACACAAAAAAATCTCACTAATCTACTTCACAAAAAGAAACACTAGGCAACAAAGACTGCTTAGCTGGATTCTGATTTTTTTTTTAATTGAGCTGAAAGTACATAGTCCAATACAAACTTACATCAAGGACAGTTTAGCAATCACTTTATGTCAAGGCATCCTATAATAGGGTAAATAAGTAAATAATATAACATTTAAATTGGTCTTGTGGACAAAGAAAAATACTACATATACCTGTTATCTACAGTTTGTCTCTAAAATCAGTTATGGCTGGCTGACAGATGGAGAGCTTAGACTGACAGGTTCAGTTTTGATTTTTGACTCCATCTCCAAAAAGTCAAGAGGTAAGAATTGTTGGCAAGGATGTAGAGAAAAGGGAACCTTTTTCCACTGTAGGTGGGGATGTAAATTTGTACAGTGATTCAGGAAAACAGCATGCAGTTTCAGCAAAAATTTAAAAACAGAAGTACGTTATGATACAATAATAACTCTACTGGGTATATACCCAAAGAAATGAAATCCATACTTCAAAGAGATGTCTGTGCTCCTATATTTACTGTCAAGATTTGGAAACAACCTATTTGTCAATGGATTCATCAATAATGAAAATAACATATAGTTAATATCATTCATTTATTATTTAGTCTTAAAAAAAGTAGATCCGTCCATTTGTAATAAAACTGATAAACCTAAAAGATATTATGGTAAGTCAGACACAGAAAGAAAAAAATTATCATAATCTCACTTATATGTGGAATCTAAAATAGTCAGATACCTAGAAACAGAGATTAGATTGGCTGTTACCAGGAGCAGGGAGGTAGGGAAAATGGGGAGAAGGTCAAAGTTGCAACTATTTAGGATGAATAAGTCTAGAGATCTAATGTACAGCATGGTGACTATAATTAATACTATATTGAATACTGGAAATTTGCTAAGAAAGTAGATTTTGGGTGCTGTCATCACATACACACACAAAATAACTGGTGAGAAGATGGTATGTTAACTAGCTTGACTGCAGTAATCATTACAGTATATGTATATCAAATCAGCATATTGTACACCTTAAAAACATACAAATTTTATTTAAAAATGTTTCTTTTAATGAGGCAAATGTCTCCACTCCAGTGGTTTAAAATCATCCCTGTGGTTTCCCTGGCATGACTTTTCTCCTCATGGGTAAACCACATTCCTGAATTACCATTCTTTCAGCCTTTGTCTTCAAGGTTTGAATGACTGCTCACTCTGTTCTTAGCATGGTTCATTCAGTTCATTCTCAGATTCAGAATAGCTGAATGTATTTGTATATTTACCCATTTCAGGATCTACTGGTGCATATTAAGATCACATTTGTCGCACATATCTGCTTGTTGAAACATGAGAATGTGTCATTTATTTTGTTATTTAAACAAGGTGTTTTTCTCATGCTCCTACATAGTAAAGTGTGGTCCGTCTGATACCTCGACATGGGAGGATCACGGCTCTTAATGTGGCTCCCCAAATTACTAATCATTATTAAAATGACAATTTATAATCTATGGCAAAACACAGAAAGTTTAAGATATTTGATATGTAATATAACATATAGAATGTAGAACCATAATCTTGTATTCACTTTTTTAAATGTTCAGATTTGGTTGAAGGTGTATAATTAGTTTTTATTTTTAATTAAAGTATCATTGATATACAATCTTATGTTAGTTTCAATTATACAACATAGTGGTTCAGCAGTTACCCATATTATTAAATCCTCACCCATTGTAGTGGGGTATCTATCAACATAGTACAAGATGTTACAGAATCATTAACTGTATTATCTGTGCTGTACTACCATCTTCATGACCAACTTATATTATGATTCTGAATTATGCCCTTTTATCCCCTTTTCCCTGACCCCTGCCCAAACTCCTCTCCCTTGGCAACCTCTAATCCTTTCTCGGTATCTATGAGTCTACTATTTTGTTCCTTCTGTTTTGTTTTGTTTTTATGCCCCACAAGTAAGTGAGATCATTTGTTATTTGTCTTTCTCTGCCTGGCTTATTTCTGAGTATAACTCCATCTAGATCCAAAAATTTGGTTGCAAATGAGAGGATTTCTTTTATTTTTATAGCTGAATAGTATTCCTTTGTGTATGTGTACCATTTCTTTATCCATTCATCTGTTAATGGACACTTAGGTTGCACTTGGCTATTGCAAATAGTACAATGATAAACATAAGGGTGCATATGTCTTTTCAAATCAGGGACTTCGTATTTTGTGGGATAAATTCCCAGGAGTTGATTACTGGGTCAAATGGTATTCCTATTTTCAGTTTTTTGAAGAACCTCCATATTGCTTTCCACAACAGTTGCACCAATTTACATTCCCACCAGCAGTGTAGGAGGGTTCCCCTTTGTCCACATCCTTGCCAGCATTTCTTGTTCCTTGTCTTTTGGATGTTGGCCATCCTAACTGGTGTGAGGTGATATCTTCTCATTCAGGTTTTAATTTGCATTTGCCTGATAATTAGTGATGTGGAGCATCTTTTCATGTGCTCGTTGGCCAGTTGAGTTTCCTCTTCGGAGACTGTTCAGGTCCTCTACCCATTTCTTAATAGGGTTATTTGTTTTTTGGGGTATTGAATCATATAAGTTTTTTATATATTTTGGATGTTAGCCCCTTATCAGATGAGTCATTTATGAACATATTCTCCCATAAAGTAGGGTGCCTTTCTGTTCTGATGATGATGTCTTTTGCTGTACAGAGAAGCTTTTTTAGTTTGATGTAGTCCCACTTGTTCATTTTTTATTTTGTTTCCCTTGATCAAAGAGATGATTTCATGAATTACATTCAGGTCTTAGATCCATTTTGAATTTACTTTTGTGTATGGAGTTAGACAATAATCTAGTTTCATTCTCTTACCTGTGGTTTTCCAGTTTTCCCAGCACCAGTTGTTGAAGAGGCTGTCTTATCTCCATTGTATATTCATGACTCCTTTATCATATATTAATTGACCATATATGTGTGGGATCTCTTTTCTGTTCCATTGTTGTATGGGTCTGTTCATATACCAGTATAAAATTGTATTGATTACCTTGACTTTGTAGTAGAGCTTGAAGTCAGGGAGAGTAATCCCCCCAGCTTTGTTGTTCTTTCTCAGGATCTCCTTGGCTATTCAGGGTTGTTCGTGGTTCCATATGAATTATTAATTTTAGAACTATTTGTTCTAGTTAACTGAAGAATGCTGTTGGTATTTTGATAGGGATTGCATTGAATCTGTAAATTTCTTTGGCATGATGGCCATTTTGACAATATTAGTTATTCCTATCCATGAGCCCAGGATATATTTCTTATATTGGTGTCTTCTTTAATTTCTCTCATGAGTGTCTTATGGTTTTCAGAGTAAAGGTCTTTCCCACCACTGGTTATGTTTATTCCTAGGTATTTTATTCTTTTTGATGCAATTGTAAACCAGTTGTTTTTCTGATTTCTATTTTTGCTAGTTCATTGTTAGTATATAGGAATGCAACAGATATCTATGTATTAATTTTCTATCCTGCAATTTTGCTGAAATCAGTTATTCTAACAGTTTTTTGGTGGAATCTCTAGGGTTTTCTACATGCAATATTACGTCATCTGCAAACAGTGACAGTTTAACTTTTTCCTCAACAATCTGGATGAATTTATTTCTTTGTGTTGTCTTATTGCTGTGACTAGGACCTCCAGTACTACATTGAATAAAAGGGAGAGTGGGCATCCTTGTCTTGCTCCCGATCTTAGAAGAAAAGCTTTCAGGTTTTCATTAAGTATGATGTTGGCTGTGGGTTTGATGTATATGGCTTTTATTATGGTAAGGTACATACCCTCCATACCCACTTTTTAAGAGTTTTTATCATGAATGGATGTTGAATTTTGTCAAATGTTTTTTCAGCATCTATTGAGATAATCACATAATTTTTGTCCTTTTTGTTAACATGATGTATGTTATTGATTGATTTATAAATATTGTACCACCCTTGAATCCCTGGAATAAATACTACTTGATCATGATGGATGATCTTTTTGATGTATTTTTGAATTTGGTTTGCTACTATTTTGTTTAGGATTTTTGTGTCTTTTTTCCTCAGAGATATTGATCTATAATTTTCTTTTTTTGTGGTGTCTTTGTCTGGTTTGGTTTTAGAGTGATGCTGGACTCATAGAATGAATTTTGGAATATTCCTTAGTCTATTTTTGAAATATTTTAAGAAGGATGGGTGTTAACTCTTTAAATGTTTGATAAAATTCAGCTGTGAAGCCATTTTGGAACAGGACTGTTGTTTTTCGGTAGTTTTTTTATTACCAATTCAATTTCATTGCTGGTAATTGGTCTGCTTTTCTGTTTCTTCCTGGGTCAGTCTTGGAAGGTTGTATTTTTCTAGAAAATTGTCCATTTCCTCTAGGTTGTCCAATATTTTGGCATATAATTTCTCACAGTATTCTCTAATAATTCGTTGTATATCTATGATACCCATTGTGATTGGTGCTTCTTCATTTCTGATTTTGTTTATATCTGTACACCCTTTTTTTCTTGATAAGTCTGGCTAAGGGTTTATCTATTTTGTTTATTTTCTTGAAGAACCAGTTCCTGGTTTCACTGAACTTTTCTATAGTTTTACTCTTCTCTATTTTATTTATTTCTGCTCTGATCTTTATTACATCCCTCCTTCTATTAACTTTGTGCTTCATTTGTTCTTCTTTTTCTAGTTTCTTTAATTATGAATTTGGACTGTTTATTTGGGATTCTTTTTGTTTCTTGAGGTAAGCCTGTATGGCTATGTACTTTCCTCTTAGAACTGCCTTCACTGCATCCCACAGGTTTTGGGCTGTGGAGTTTTTGTTTTCATTTGTTTCCATGTATTGCTTGATTTCTGTTTTAATTTGTCATTGATACAATGGTTATTTAGAAGCATGTTGTTTAGCTTCAATGTGTTTCTACACTTTTTTGTTTTCTTTGTGTAATTTCTAGTTTCATTCCATTGTGGTATGAAAACTGCTTGAAACAATTTCAATCTTTTTGAATTTATTGAGGCCCTTTTTGTGGGCTAGTATGTGATCTATTGCATGGAGAGTTCTGTAGATATCTGTTAGGTCTTCTTTCAAATGTATTGTTCAGTGCCTCTTTTTCCTTACCTATTTTCTGTCTGGTTGATCTCTCTATTGATGTCAGTGGTGTGTTAGTCTCCTAAAATGAATATCTTGTGGTCTATTTCCCCATTTATTTGTTAGTATTTGTTTTACATATTTAGGTGGTCCTAGGTTTTGTGCATAAATATTTATAATGGTTATATCCTCTTGTTGGACTGACCCCTTTATCATTACATAATGTCTTTCTTTGTCTCTTATTAACATTCTTTGTTTTGATATCTATTTTGTCTGATATAAATACTGCTACTCCTGTTTTTTTCTTTCTAATTTTTGCATGAGCTATCTTTTTCCATTCCTTCACTTGTTGTTTTTATATCTTTGGGTCTGAAATGAGTCTCTTGTATGCAGCATATACATGGGTCTTGTTTCTTTCTTTTTTTTTTTTTGCATTCTGCCACTGTATGTCTTTTGATTGGTATACTCAATCTATTTACATTTAAGGTGATTATTGATAGATAAGCAGTTTTTCCATTTTATTTTCTTCTAGTTGTTTTTATATCTCCTCTCTGTTCCCTTTTTCCTCTTTTATACTCTTATTTGATGGATTTCTTCAGTGTTGTGATTGGATCTTCCTTCCTTCCTTTCTCTCTATCTTTTTCTTTTTGTGTGTATCTATTGTGAGCTTCAGTTTTGTGGTTACCAATGACTCAAGGATAGCTTCCTTTCTGTATAACAGACTATCTTAAGTTGCTAATTACTGTTTCAAACATGATTTAAAGGTACTTTTTTCTTCTTCTTCTTCTTCCTCTTCCCCTCTTTATGTATTATATGTCATAATCTACATTTTTGTGTATCCCTTGACTGATTTGTAGAGTAGTGAATTTTGCTTCTTTTGTTTTGATTTCATACTTGCTTGGTAATTAATTGGTCTACTACCTTTCCTGTGTGTTTATTTTCACTAAAACTATTTAGCCTTGGAACATTTCCATCTACAGCAGTCCCTTTAACATATCCTATAGGGATGGCTTAGTGGTGGTGAATTCCTTCAACTTTTGTTTATCTGAAAATTGTTTATTCCCTGATTCAAATTTAAATAATCTTGCCAAATAGAGATTCTTGGTTGGAGATCCTTCTATTTTATTATATTAACTATATAATGCCACTTCTTTCTGGCCTGCAAAATTTCTGCTGAGAAGTCGGCTGATCGGATTAGCTTTCCTTTATAAGTAACCTTTTCTCTCTCTGGCTGCTTTCAATATTCTCTTCTTATCCTTGATCTTTCTCATTTGAACTATTATATGTCTTGTGTTGTCTTCCTCAGGCTCCTGTTAGGGTCTTTCTGCACTTTCATGACCTGAGCATCTATTTCCTTCCCCAGCTTGGGGAAGTTTTCAACAATTGTTTCCTCAGAGACTTTCTATACCTTTGTCTTCCTCTTCTCCTTGTGGTACCCCAATTATGAAAATATAGTTCTGTTTGGATTGGTCACACAGTTCTCTTATTATTCTTTCATCCATAGAGATTCTTTTTTTCTGTTTTTTGTGGCTTCATTGTTTCCTAATTTCCGTATCTTTTACAACTTCTTCCACTTGTAATAATCTGCTATTAAATCCCTCATTGTATGTTTCATTTCAGATACTATATTCTTCAGCTCTAAGTGGCTCCTTTGCACATCTTCTATCTTTTTGTTGAAGTCCTCCCTGAGATCTTGAATAGTTTTCTGTAAATCTGTGAGCATGTTTCTGACTTCTATGTTGAAGTCTTTATCAAGAAGATTGGCGATTTCTGCTTAATTCAACCCTCTATCTGGAGATTTGTCTTGCAGTTTTGTTTGGAACATATTCCTCTGCCTCCTCATTTTTCCAGGTTTTCTGTGTTTCTACCTATGGAGTGATAGTTTAAGAAGGAGGTACCCTCTAGTGTCCAGAAGCTCAAGACTCTTCACTGTACCATTGTGATCAGTGTAGAAGTCTCTGCTGTAATTGCTGTGAGCAGGACCACACTCTGCCTGTCCTGCCACAATTTCAGTGGCTGCAGGCACCTAAGTCCAGGTGCCTGGGGGGTATAAGGAGCTCAGGGAGCTGGCTCCTGCAATAACCTCCCCAGATAGGCCAAAAAGGAGACAAGAAAGCTAGGAGGAGGTCCTCCCTCTGCCTACCTGGCAGCAAAGTATGATACTATGTCCAGGCCAAGTGGGTTGTCTGCCTGCTATGTGTGCAGGGAGGAGCCTCAGGGCTACAAGCCAGCAAGGGGGAAGGAGCATCTGGGGCTCCTAAGAGTTCCAGAACTGTTGGGGTAAGGGCAGGCTGAGGAGGTATCTTCTACCTGCCCTTTCTCCTGAGAAGAGAGCTCCAAGTAACCCTTACCCCTCTGGCAGCTCTCCTGCTGCTGGGAAGTCTTTCAAACTGCCAGGTTTGCTTCTGTCTCAGAGGGGCAGGTGGAATCTCCCTGAGAGTTCCACTTGTCTTTTTGGTCCAGCCCCACTAATCACCAGAACACCATGTAATGCGGGCTCATGCTCCCAGAGCAGATCTCCAGGGCCTGGTGTTCAGTGATCCTAGGCTCCTACCCCTTCTCCACTCTATTCCTTTTCCTCTCACCTGTGGACTTAGGTCAGGGGAGGGCTTGGGTCACACTGGATCTCAGCTTTGCCACTTTATTCTTTTCTGTGAATTCTCTTCTTACCCAAATGTAGATAGTTCTGCAATCTTCAGGTCATTTTCAGATTTAGTCATAATTGCTGTATTTTATGTTTTATGTGTTTTGGGGAGGAGGTTTCCTCTTTGCCTTTCTACTCCACCATCTTTTTCTCCACCACTGTTTTAGAGTTAGTTTTTAGATTCCTTATCTATTCAATTAATATTCATTCAGTGCTTGTCACAGAAGTCACTACCCAGGGCTAGAGGTCTAACATTAAACAAGATGCATGTCTTGGGCCTCAATAAGCTTATATGGCAAGCAAGGAAGAGGAACAAATAAACAGGTAATTATCATAAAGCACAATGAGAGTTGTATTAAAGGTAGTAGAGATTGTTCTGCAAGTGTACATGGGTGGAATGCAGCCTGATCTGGGAAGTAAGAAAAGTCTATGATTGGAAGTGATCTTAAAAAAGAGACAGAAGATTGATACAAGATTAACCAAATAAATAGTTTTCTAGTGTAAAGAGGGTAAGAAGTCCTGTAAGTGAAAAGATAAATACTTCTTCAAGTAACTCAAATTATGGAGAGCTAAACATTAAAGTTCATGTCTCAACAGAAGAAGTCTGAGTAAATACTCAGGAAAGAGCTATGCAAGCAAGTTAAGTGTTATGAGCTTTATCTTTTGTACTGGTCAGTGCCTTTATCAGCTGTGTGAAGCTGAGCAAATGTTTCCAGTTCAATTAGTTTATCTTTAGGAAGTAAATGAATAAATAAAGATGCAAAAAAAAAGCAAAAATAACCAGAAAAGACATAATGATAATAACACTAAATATTTCGTAAGGATGATTTGAGTAATAGATGCATTAATATATGCAATTCACTTACTCCCTATTTGATACTTGATATAAATACAAATATGTAATCTTGTTTATTTGTTATTTTAATATTATCACTATTAATTATTATTGTGATTATTTGGGTAGCCACTACATGATTTTAACTAGAGGAACGACATGTTTAGATGTGAATGTTACTAAAATCACTAAGTCTGTAGTGTGAAAAACGAACTAGAAAGCAATGATTAAAAGCCTCTTTTCATCATCTAGATGAAGGTTGATGGCAACCTGGAGTGGGATAGCAGTATTTTGATAGAGAAAAATGAACCCACAAGTTATAATAAGAATTATTACCTTATATGTAGATTTTGGTGGCTGAATGTGATAGGAGTAAATTGTCATCTGTAGGTACTTAAGTGAATTACTGAAGAGAGGTCAATGACTTTTACTAAAATGGCAAGAACTGGAAGAGGGCCATATTTATAATGGAAGATGATTGCTTTAGTCCACTGGGCAGCTCTAACAAAATAACATAGACTGGGAGTCTTATGAATAACAGACATTTATTGCTTAGAGTTCTGGAGACTGGAAGTCCAAGATTTGAATGCCAGCATGATCTGTGTACAGTGAGAACTCTTCTGGTTGCAGGTTACCAGTTCTGTGTCCACTAATGTTGAAAGGGGAAGTGAGCACTCTGGGGTGGCTTTTATGAAAGCACTGAACTGATTCATAGGGGCTCCACCTTCATGACCTACGTGCTTCCAAAAGACTCCATCTCCTAGTCCCATCACAACGGACATTAGGATTTCAACAGAGATATTTGAAAGTAGATATAAACATCCAAACTATATCAATAATCAGCTCAATTTTGACCACCTTGAGTTTGAAGTATTATAAGACATTTGTACAAATTATGAAGCAGATAGTTCTATCTGTGATCTATTTGTCTTTCCATCTAGAAAAACTATTTTAAGAGTGATTTTTTTCTCCCAAACTGTCAAATTAGAAAAGTAAAGCATGTTTGAAGAATAAAAGCCTTTGGATTCAGTGAGCATAACTTCACTGTGTATTGCAAGGCATACCCAGATTTAGTGGATTTAGGAATGAATATGAGGAAAAAATAGAATGAGTGTAGAAAATCTATTTAACAAACTTGGTTCTAAAGTGTAAACAGGAGAAATGTCCACAACCAGAGTAGCATATGAAAGTAAAGAGGTCTTCATACAGAAGTGGAGAACTCCATGTATACTTAAATGTCAATGAGTAGAATAGGATGAGAGAAACATACCAAATATCATAGAGGACAAGGAATAACCAAAGATATAATGCTGACATAGGGAGATTCAGGATACAAGCAGGGATATTCACTTTTAATAAGAAAATGGGGCACTACTTCCATAGAACTTACGGAAAGTAGAAAGGGATGGTGCAGATCCACAACAAGGTTTTCACAGCTAATAGACTATCTTTCTGTCTGCTATAAACACCAGCTTATCTGTATTGCTTGGGTGCTCATCACAACTGCACAATATCCACCAAGAGATAAGGAAATGAAAACTGTTGGACAGTTGAAGCCACAGTATTTTGATATTAAAATATGTAGATTAGAAACAATGGTATTTGTCTCATCATTTTATTTTAAAATATTCTATTTTAGAGGCTGAATTAGTGATGAGTTGTGGAAGTGCTTAGCAATCTGAAAAATTTATCCTTAGTGCCTAATGAAATAAAAAGGGCCTAATGAAGTAGTAATGTTGGTTTATCTGGCCACTCAATTCCTACAATACCCAAGATTATTTATTCAGGCCTGAAATGAGGATTGTGTATAGTACTTAAGCATCCATGAGTTAATTATCAAGATTCATAATATTGACAACTTATGGTTACCTTGCATTTTTTTTTCCCTCTGTGGATCAACAGGACACCAGACCTGGTAGGTGTTACAAATATATCTTTCATAATATTATATACCCTACTTTGTTTTGGATTTATATATGAGAAATGAAGAGCCACTGATTATTTTTGAATAGATTTGATATGTCTACTAGCAAAACAAATGGCAACAATGAAGGGGAAAGTATAAAACTTTTGACAAGGAGAGTTACTGTGAATCAGACTAGGATTGGGCATGAAAATGAAGTGGAGAATATAAAATTACAAGCTATTTAGAAGGAGGCATTGACATAATGAGGCTTCTGTTTCACTGTGATGGCTGAATTGTTATGTACAAAACAAATATTGTCCATATAACCATAATTTCATGTAATCCCTTTGGAAAAGTGTCCATTGCTAAATGTAAAAGGATAAAGTGATCTTTAAAGAAATAAAGGTACTTTCCTAGTTTAGAACATGATTATGAATGTAACTTCATGTTTTATCTTACATGATCTACTTACTATTCATCATAAAGTTATATACTGTCAGTGTTAGGATGAGGGTTATGGTGTTTTCAATTTGCAATTAACAAAATGAAAAAAATGCTATATATATGCTTTGTTATTTTTACAAAGAATTTTCAATAGTAAAGAAAAATTAACAAAAGGGAAATATATTTAAAATATTTAAAATAGAACCTATGACCATATACTAATTGCATGAAAATTAATGCTTCACACTATAGCATAAATATCTTTCAAATTATCTAAATCTTATGTATGAAATAATCACTCTGTAGGGAAGATATTCTGACTCACTACCCTTTCTGGAGAAAATGCATTATTTGAATTTCAGTAGAAGACTCTTTTTTTAAACCCTTCAGTTGGAATAAAGCTTTAGGATATAATTTAACTTAATTGTTCTCCTGTCATTCATAAACTACTTATGCTGAACTCATATAGTTTATGATGTCAGCAAAAATTAAATTATACCCTTGCATGCAGTTGGGAATCATTAAAAAAAAAATCTGACATCAGAAATTAAAAATCTTTTTCTAATATAGGATAATTGTAGCTCATTATGAAAATGGAACAAACTGCTGACATTCTTATTTTAGAATAAAAACAGTATGTGAGAGATCAGAAGATATAATAAAATAATGAGTTTGAAAAGTGAAAGTACCATAACCTTGTTATAAACTCTCCAGTGAAATCATATATAATCAAGTCAAATAGTTTACAAATACATAGAGCTCAACCTGTTACTGTCATTAGAAATACTCCAAAAAAAACAGGCTTAAAATGTTATTATATTTTCTTCGAAAATTTGTGAAAAAGCATTCTGTCTTATTTCCAGACAAGCTATTTCAAAGCCTGTTTGAAGAATCTAAAATTAAGCAAATTTAACCCAAACTCCAACTTTTTCATTTTAAATTCACTATTTGCCAACTTCCTTCAATGATCCTGAAAGAACAGTCCACCATTTGCCATTAAACTTGAATGAATTTACAGCCTGCTCTTGCAAAATAGCTCATGACATTTATGTTTATATGCTCTTTTTCAGTAGGGATATAATTAGCATTTAAGGGTCACTTGTACAGATGATGCCATGTTGGCTTGATGAATATGTATTTTATCAATAATAATTTTATAGACCAGAACATCATGCTGTCCAAAAAAATTTCATTTCTCTTTGTAAAATGACATATTTTCACTAAAATTAATGCCCAGTCTATTTTTCTCAAACTTTTTAGTGTTAAAAAGCACATAACATAAAATTTACCAACTTAACCCTTTTTAAATGCACACTTCAATGGTAATAAATACATTCATAATGTGTTACCATGACAAGCATCCATGTCCAGAACTCTTTGTCTTGCAAAACTGAAAATCTATACCCATTAAACAAAATCTCACTTCCTCTTCCACCCATAGTCTAGCAGTCACTGTGCTATTTTCTCTCTATATAGCTTTGAATACTCTAAACATGCCATATAAAATGAATCATATATTTGTCTTTTTATAACTGATGTATGTCACTTAGTGGATGTTCTCAAGATTCAGCCACTGTTGTAGCATGTATGATAACTTCCTTCCTCTTTAAAGATGACTAATGTTTCATTGTGTGTGTGTGTGTGTATTACATTTTGCTTCTCCATTATCTGCCAGTGGACACAGCGTTACTTACACATTTTGCTATTATGAATAATGCTGCCATGAACATGAGTGCACAATTATCCCTTTAAAAGTCTGCTTTCATTATTTTGAGTATATACCTAGAAGTAGAATTGTTGTATCATATACATAGTGATTTTATTTATAATGTTTTGAAGAACTGCTATGCTGTTTTCCAGCTGTGCCATTTGACATTCCTACCAGCAATGAACAAGAGTTTCAATTTCTCCACATCCTTAGCTACACTGGTTATTTTCTGCATTAAAAAAAAATCCTAAACTGGACAGCTACATGCAAGAGAATTAAACTGGATTATTGTTTAACCCCATACACAAAAGTAAACTTGAAATAGGTCAAGGACCTGAACATGTCATGAAACCATAAAACCCTTAGAAGACAACATAGGCAAAAATCTCCTGGATATAAGCATGAGCAACTTCTTCCTGAACGCATCTCCTCGAGCAAGGGAAACAAAAGCAAAAGTGAACTCATGGGAATACATCAAACTAAAAAGGGTCTGTACAGCAAAGGACACCATCAACAGAACAAAAAGGCATCCTACAGTATGGGAGAATATATTTGTAAATGACATATCTGACAAGGGGTTAACAGCCAAAATATATTAAAAACTTACATGCCTCAACACCCACAAAACAAATAACCCAATTAAAAAATGGGCAGAGGATATTAAGAGACAGTTCCCCAAAGAAGAAATTTGGATGGCCAACAGACACATGAAAAGATGCTCCACATTGTTAATCACCAGGGAAATGCAAATTAAAACCACAATGAGACATCACCTCACACCAGTAAGGATGGCCACCATCCAAAAGACTAAGAAAAACAAATGCTGGCGAGGGTGCAGAGAAAGGGGAACCCTCCTACACTGCTGGTGGGAATGTAAGCTAGTTCAACCATTGTGGAAAGCAATATGGAGGTTCCTCAAAAAACTAAAAATAGAAATACCATTTGACCCTAGAACCCCACTCCTTGGAATTTACCCAAAGAATACAACTTCTCAGATTGAAAAAGACATATGCACTCCTATATTTACTGCAGCACTTTTTACAATAGCCAAGATATGGAAGCAACCTAAGTGACACCAGTAGATGAAAGGATAAAGAAGGCGTGGTACATATACACAATGGAATACTATTCAGCCATAAGAAATAAACAAATCCTATCATTTGCAACAACATGGAGGGAGCTGGAGGATATTATGCTCAGTGATATAAGCCAGGCAGAGAAAGACAAGTACCAAATGATCTCCCTCATTTGTGGAGTATAACAACGAAGGAAAACTGGAGGAACAAAATAGCAGCAGACTCAGAGACTCCAAGAAGGGACTAGTGGTTACCAAAGGGGAGGGGTATGGGAGGGCGGGTGGGGAGGGTGAGAGAAGAGGATTGAGAGGTATTTTGTTTAGTACACATGGTGTGGGGATCACGTGGAAAACAGTGTAGCACAGAGAAGGCAAATAGTGGATCTGTGACATCTTACTACACTGATAGACAGTGACTCCATTGGGGTATGGGTGGGGACTTGATAATATGGGTAAATGTAGTGACCACATTGTTTTTTCATGTGAAACCTTCATAAGAGTGTATATCAATAATATCTTAATAAAAAAAAATCCTAAATATAAGAGGTGGTATCTAATTGTAGTTTTGATTTGCATTATCTAATAATTAAAGTTGTTAACTGTTTTTTCATGTGTTCATTGGTCATTTGCATATCTTTTTTTTTAGAAATGCTTATTCAAGGCCTTTGCCAATTCTGAATTGCATTGTTTGTATTTTCATTGTTGAGTTTTAGGAGTTCTCTGTACATTCAAGATGCGAATCACTTATCAGATACATGATTTGCAAATATTTCTCTCGTGTGAGTTGTCTTGTCACTCTGTTGATAGTGTCATTTGATGCACAATTGTTTAAAATTTTATTGAAGTCCATTTTTTCTTTTGTTGTCTGTGCATTGCCAAAAAAAAGTGAAGCTTTTACCCTATGTTTCATAGTTTTAGCGCCCTTATTTAGGTCTTTGATCCATTTTATCTTTTGTATATGGTGTTAGGTAAATGTCCAACTTCATTGATTTGCCTCTGGATATCCAATTTTCCCAGAACTTTTTGGTGAAAAGACTTTTTCTTTTCATTGAATTATCTGGCATTCTTGTCAAAAGTTGTTTGACTACATATGTGAGGGTTTTATTCTCGGGTCTCAATTCTATTTGATTGGTCTATTTGTCTTTATGCCAGTACTATACTGTTTTGATTACTGTTGTTTTGTAGTAAGTTTGAAATCAGGAAGTTTGAGTTTTCCAGCTTTGTTCTTATTTTTCAAGATTGTTTTGGCTATTCTGGTTGCCCATGTGAACTTTGAGGTGAAATTTTCTATTTCTGTAAAACAATGCCACTAAGATTTTGATAGAGTTTGCATTGAATCTGTAGATTGCTTTGGGTAGTAGTATTGATATCTAGGCAATTTTAAGTCTTCCAATACATATACACAAGGTATGTTTCCATTTGTTTTTGTCTTATTCAATTTCTTTCAGCAATGTTTTGTAGTTTTCATTGTACAAACTGTTCACTTTTTTCATTAACTTTATTCTTATCTAATTTATTTTTTTTGATGTTAGGGTATGTGGAATATAATTAACTTTACTCCTTACTTTCTAATTTCAGTGCTTTTTATTTATTTTTCTTGCCTAATCTCTATGGCTAGAATTTTGAGTACCATGTTAAAGAGAAGTGATTAAAGTTGGTATTCTTGCCTTGTTCCTGATATTGGAGGAAAATCTGTCTTTCACTGAGTTTTCAGATGTAGCTTTTTATTATTTTAAGGTAGTTCATTTTCCTGCTTTGTTGAATATTTTTATCATTAGAAAGATTTGAATTTTGTCAAGTGCTTTTTCTACATCAATTGAGATGATAATACTCCCTTTTTATTCTGTAAATAGGGTATATTATATTCAATTTGCATGTTGAAATATCTTTGCATTTCATGGATAAATCCCACCCAGTAATGGTATACAATCCTATTAATAAGCTGCTGCATTCAGTTGTGGAATCTTGCATCAGTATGTGTAAGGGATATTGATCTGTAATCTTGTTTTCCTGTAATGTCTTTGATTTTGTTGTTAGGATAATGTTGGACTCAAAGTCTGAGTTTGGAGCTACCCCCTCATTATTATTATTATTATTTTTGGAAAAAAGAATGTTAATTCTTCCTCAAATGTTTCATAGAATTCACCAGTAAAGCCATCTGGTCCAGGACTTTTCTTTTTAGGGGATTTTTAACTACTGATTCAATCTCCTTAGTGTTAGGAGCCTCATTGTATTTTATATTTCTGATTTAGTCTGAGTAGATTTTATGTCTCTGAAAATGTGTCTATATCACATAGGTTATCCAATGTGCTGGTGCACAAACCCTCATAGTATTCTATTATAATCCTTTTTATTTCTGTAAATTTGATAGTAATGTTCCACCTTCATTTCTGATATTATCATTTGAGACTTCTTTTTTCGAAGTCTAGCCAGCTAAAGGTTTTGTCAGTTTTGTTGATCTTTTTTAAGAACAATTTTTGGTTACACTGATTTTCTTTATAAAATTTTCTGTTTTTGATCTCATTTATCTCTGCTTTAATCTTTTTTTTTTCCTTTTGCTAGCTAGCTTTTTACTTTGTGGGTAGGCTGTTGATTTGAATCTTTATTTTTTTTAAATCTAAACATTTATAGCTATCAATTTCTCCCTTAGTCTTGTTTTTGCTCAATCTCATTAAGAGTCGGTATACTGCATTTTTGTTTTCATGTGTTTCTAAGTATTTTCTAATTTTCTTTGTCATTTATTATTTTTCTATTTGCTCTTTAGAATGTGTTGTTTAATTTCCAAAAATTTGTTAATTATCCAGGTTTCCTTTTTTATTTATATCTAGCTTCATCACAATATGGTCAGGAAAGACACTTAATATAATACCATCTTTTTAAGTCTACTGAAACTTAATTTGTGGCTTAACATATGGTCCATCCTGGAAAATGTCCCTTGCACACTTGAGAAAAATCTGTATTTTGTTGTTGTCTGGGTAAGTATTCTGTATATTTCTGTTAGATCTAGTTTGGCTTATTGTGTTTTTAAATCCTCTATTTCCCTAGTTACCTTCTGTCTGGTTTTTCTATCCAGTATTCAGAGTTGGATATTGAAATTTCCAATTACTATTTTAGAACTGGATATTCTCCCTTAAATTTTATAAAGTTTTGCTTCATATATTTTGCTTGTCTATTACTGGCTATATAAATATTTATAATTGTTATATCTTATTGTATTGTATCTTTTATTAATATATAATGTCCTTCTTTGTCTCATTACATTTTTATTTAAAACTATTTCATCTGATATTTGTTTGACTGATGTTGCCCCTGCTCATGGAATATGTTTTTTCCATTGCTTCACTTTTTGTGTTTGGACCTAAAGTGAACCTATTTAGGTAACATATAGTTGGATCTTATTTTTTTTTCCTTTTTTACCCATTCTGCCTATCTCTGTCTTTTAATTGGAGAGTTTAATTACATTTAAAGTGATTATGATAAGGATGGGGAAAGAAAGAACTTTGGCCCTTTAAGTCACCCTTCAGCCTGAAGAAGAGAGACCAATTAGTCTCACAAATTGTGTGCAAGCTGCTCCTGGAATATATGCAAAAGTGCCTGCCACAGACCTGACAGGTGGGGGAAGGGTTGCTGATGCTGTGCTAGATTCTGAAATTGATCAGAATTAACCACAATTTACCATCCAAGCAATCCGCTGAAAGTTAAAAGCCTTAAGTAGACTCCAGAGTTCCAAAATAGTTTCATCAGACACACTGCCAGTGAAATTGTTTTCTTGGTGAGGAGAAAGATTCTTGGTGCTTTTGATTTCACTGTCTTCCCAGAATCCTTCAGTGCCTATTATATTACGTCCTATCCGGATTTTTACCTGGACCGAACCTGCTTCACTGACATGCAGGTATTACCCACAAGCCAAATCACATCCCCTATTCTTAGTAACTTGGACAGTAAACTGCATTTAATGAATTGTAAAGATATCACATAAGATCAAAATTTAGAAATCTGGATTATACCATATTTCCAAATCTTTGGTTATTATGTTAGAAATTTTAACATTTAAGTTATTTTAAGTTTAATCACTATTATAGTCAATCATTTTTTAAGAATGTGCTTGACATGTGAAAACCAATTTCCTAATTGACCTGCCATTTTTTTGGAGTTTTTGTTTTCTTTCAATTTTTATACACACAAAATATATTATTTTTATGTCAATAATTAGATGTACAAATGTTATCAGTTTGAAAGTTGCTTTAAGAGAATATCTTAATGTTGGTGGTAACTTCTTTTAGTTCATGTTTATCTGAATGTGTTTTTAGCATCACTGGAAATGTGTTTTTAGCAAAAATTTGGACACAGTAAAATCTTCCAGAGACAGATATATATATATATAAATAGATTGGAACACAATACTAGCTTGAAAATGTGTAAAACAACACTCAAAAGTATGGGTGAATATTTATAATGTAATACTGAGTGGAAAAGTAAATTTTATAAATATGATTTCCTTTATATTTAGTTTAAAAGACAAGTAATGTCTATCTTTATAATCTATATATTTTATGAAACTGTGTTTGTGTTGAGACATATACATATATAAAGCAAGGGCATGATAAACAAAAAATTGAGGATAATTAAATAATTATTTCTTCAGTGAAGGAAAGATTGATTATATGGAAGGGAAACATGTAACTAGCTGCATTTTAATAGAATTTTTTTAACTTTAATGTTGAATGGCTACTTATATCATTGTTAAAGTAAAATTTAAAATGTTGATGCTTGAAAAATTGTGGTATTAAAATAGAAACTTTAGAAATAGTTTAATTCTGTACAAAGTTGAGAACAACCATAAGATTTATTTCAAATACAGTGATATAAATATGTATCAGAATACTATGCTGTAGTGCAAATAAGCATACTATTGTTATATACAAAAACATCTATGACTTTTACAAAGAAAATATTGAATGAAACCAACAAACACAAAATAACACATACTAAATGATTTTATTCCTACAAAGTTCAAAAACAGACAAAAAATACTAATAAAGCAGATAGGTAGAGATCAGAAGCATACATGAGGTACAGAACTTATGGCATGATTTTCATCCCTTATTTCTAGATCTATTTGTGTTTACTTTGTGATAATTCATTAAGCTATGAATTATGTTTTGGGCATTTTCTATTTGAATGTCGTACTAGAAATTTCACCAATAAATACATTGCATTGATTTGTCTACCTTCATCATTTGGATACATCTCAATTTTTATAAGTCCATACGTTTGGGTGATTTCTTATTTTTCTAACTTCTTCATCTCAGGCAGCAGGAGAGGGTATTCAATTGCACCTTGAGCTACTCTCCAATTTAGCTTTCATCAGTGTTAAGGTTAGTTTTTTAATTCTATATATTGAACTTCTTTCTCTAAATTTCCATTTTGTCTCAACTTGGATAGGGAAATTTTTTTTCAGACCTACTCTATCTGCTTTTAGTATCAGACATTCTTAGAAGTTTATCTTCAACCTACTTTTGGGACACTGAGTTCTTACTTAAAGGCCTGCAATGTAGACAACTTTTCTGGTTTTGGCAGAGAGCTGGTAACCTTATGTCCATTCTCTCCTGCTTCATTTTTGTCAGAACCCTGATATTTCACTGAATACATTATTGCCTAAAAGGAAAAATATTTTGCTTCTCAGGATTAAATCTCCTTTGTGATGAAAATGGCATGAGGCTAAATCCCAGCCAATACATTTTAAGTAATAGATTTGCATAAGATCCTCAGGAATGCACTATTAAAAGGGTGGAACTGAGACTTCCTTTTCTTCCTCCTTGCTGACTGGAGCATACATAGTGGCAGGAACTACACCAGCCATAGTTAAGGATGCCTTTTGCAGCAGATAAAAGAATGACTTAACAAGAGTTCTCATGCCAGTCACGGGCTCCATACTCCAGCATTCTTCTTTCATTAGAGAATAAACTCTTTCAAGTTTAAAATACTCTAGTCAAATATCTTTTACCAGTAATTGAACGCATTCTGTAATTTATGTAGTTGTGAATTACCTGTGGTTCCTAGAGTTTCTTTTTTAATAGCAATTAATAGAATTATTTGAGTTTATACCATAATGAAAATGCAGTTAATTTTGCTACAAACAAAGCTACAGTAGAGAATAAGTTATGTGAAAGAGAGGAAAAATTCATAAGTTATCTAGTCTACCTATTTTTCTCCTTACTCTTTGCTGATCTAATTATCCAACTTTCAGGTTTTAATGACATATTGCCAAATTCACCATCCTTATTCAAATTAAAAGCATATTGATGATAAGGACCATTTACTGTTTTGAAGTGTCACTACAGTTGTATACAAAATCTATTCTGTTAAAAAAAGATAATAACAGGGGTCATGTTTGCATAAATTTTATTACTTAGACATGGGAAATCTTATGATAAAAATCAAGAAATTTGTACAGTCCGGCTATTTCTACATTGAATCATTCTTAGTGGGAATTTAAGTTGAGATACTTAAGGAAGACACCAACATGTACATATATCCACAAATAAGAATTTGTTAACAATGACTGAACTTTGTCAAAAGAATTGTATGCAATTTATTAAATATATTTAAGTGCAACAGTGCAAAAAAATCTGCAACAGGTGTGACTCTAGCTCTTTAATAAGGGACGTCAAAGATGTTTTGCCAGTGTGGTAATGAAAGCTTTTGTTCTATACTGAATTAACTTCTGTCTTACATTGCTTTCATCTACACTGTTTTCCAGTTCTGAAACTTCTAGTTCTGTGCTTTATATTTTATATATGTTTATATTTGCTTTTTATTTATTTTTGCTTTTTGATTTCTTTAAAATACTGTTTAATAATGGATCTTTAACAGTTGATTTATGCAGAACCCTATGCTTTCAAAATGTGATGTCAAATATGTTTGTAGTTGTATCAGTGCTACTGTTCTCAGTCTCACTAACCTGAATCTTCCAAATTGTGTTCTATTTGAACCTATATTAAGGTAAATGCATTTTCTCTTTCCTCTTTATATTATAGGTAGGCAGATTCAATACCTTTCTTTTCAAAATGGAGATTTAAATGCAAAACAGACCTTGTCATGCCAAGGAATTTCTGAGCCACTCCATTGCATGCCTCCAGTAGCAGTATTTCAGTAACAGCTTAGGCCTTGTTAGAGAACCACACATCTGTAATAGTAAAGAGTCTCATGCGGCATGTATTATCTCAGTTAAAGACCTACTAATTCTGAAAAATGGGAGAAATAGTAAATCAAAGCAATTAAAATGACTTCTAAAATTATGTAGTAGACATTTTGTTTAGTCAAAAAAAAATGAACCCAGTTTCTTCATTGTGGTTCTTGTGTATTATCTACTTTGATAACAAATTTAACATGATTTTGAATTTTCTTCCAGCAATTTGATTTAATAATAATGACAGCAATGAATGTGTAAAAATTCCAGTACCTGGACAACACTGATACAATAACCTAACAACACTTTCATAACACAATAAAACTGATTTATAGTAAAATTAAGGCAAATAATCTATGACCCTGCAATTCAACTGCTAAATGCTGTATTAAATAACTTGTAACTATGGTAAAAGTGGAGTTATTGTAATTTGTACTATGTTTTACATTTCAATGAGTTTATACAATGCTTTTATATTTTTTGCAAAACCCAAAACTATTCAATAACTTTATGCATAGCTGTATGACTAAAAATAACAGTCTTGGAAGAATATTATAATTTAGGCACATAATTCATAAATTATGAAACATATCATAAGGTTATGGATACTAGAAATCCAGTTTATTTCATTCAGAAAACAATATGTAGAATATATTTTACTTTTCTCAACATGTCTTATTCAAAGAAGAGATGATTTGCTTAAAGTCTATTTTTGTAAGGAAAATGCAATACCACTTGATATGAGACAGGCACAAAAAGAGGAATAATATCTGAATTGTCTTTATAAATGTCAAGTGTTCTCACAAAAGTAAATTTTAAAACCTCTCTTAAATTTTTGTTACATCAGTATTAATTAATTGCTGACATTACATTGCATAATTGAACTCAAACCTCACAATAATGTAGTAATAAACAGACTCCCATTAGAAACCCTCAAGAATTTTACACATTTTTTCTTTTTGAGAAGCTGTAGTATACTTTTGGTCTAAAGCTGCCACTTCTCTTTGATTTCAAGGACAAGTGAAATTAATCAAATGTATAGAAATCTCTGAGTAGATTAGTGATTTCTGGCAGATATTAGGATGATTACTAGATGTGCCTGTTTGTGCACATGTATACTTAAACACAGTGCCTCACACAGGATATAATTTTATCTCTTTCTAATGTAGCCTGTCAATATGGATGGGCAGTCTCTGTGACATCAGGTTCCAGGAATTCAGGCTAACAAAGCAGCTCAAACTTATACCTGTAAAAACTAAGACTTCTCCAGTCATAGACAGATGCATCCAGATGACAAAAAAGGGAAGGGTATGCCCAGTGCAAATATTTTAAAACATAATCCAGATATAACTGAGATTGCTGCTCATGTCCACATGGTGAGAAAATTGTCACATAGCTACACCCAAATGACATACAAGCTGGGGGATATGGTCTTTAGTTGTCTACCTATGTGCCAGAAATAGCACAGCAAATACATGGCTATAAAGTTAACCATGCGGAGTGAATATTCTTCCCCCAGAGTAATAAAAACCAAAAGTTTGGGAAAACTATATCTTACTCTATAATCTATTATGCTTAGTTAAATAAGAATATTTGATACTTGAAAAATGATGATAGAGATGGTGATCTTAAGGACAAGGTTCTATTTATTATTTGGTAATAAATATTCTTCAACTATTTCTCCAGAAAATTAATTCACATGGTGACCAACATTACAGAGTGGGCAGGAGCATGAACCAGAATACTAAGGGCCAAAAGTCACCCAGTAACTAGCATCATGACACTGGAAGAAGTACTTACCTTCTCTGTGTCTCAATGTCTTCATCTGTAAAATGATTATATTAATAATACATATGTCATGAATTATGAGAATTAATGAGATAATGCTATCATTTAGAATCATATCTGACACTTAAAAGGCATTCAATAAGTTTTACCTACAATTCTTATTCTTTTCTGAGACTGTTTTCTCATATGTAAAATGTAGAAAATAATAGCATATAATTAAAGGGTTGTTGAAAAGCTTAAATTAATTAGTCTAGGTAAAGCATAAAGACAATTATCTAGCATATAGCAAGTTCTACATTTATACTTATTTTGATTATTTTCTTACCACATTTTCACAGTTTTCAAAAAGCCTTAATATTTTTGAGACAGGTTTTCATGTGCTCCTCCATCTAAGAAAAATTTTCTGTTGGTATTCTGATTTAAATTGCAACAGATGGATATTAATTTCATGAAAGTAATATTTTTTATCATACTATTTCCCAACCAGTAACATGTTAAGCTACTATTTTAGGCCTTATTTATGTCCTTCCTTCAATTTTGAGATTTTTTCTGAGTCTGTTACTCTTCTGTTTTATGTATTCATACATTGTTTAATGGATAGCTTTGATTTTCAATGATAACTTTCCATTTCCATTTCTAACTATTAATTCCAAAATTAAGAAATAAAAATGGTGATAAAAGCCATACCAAATTTCTTATAATTTTAAATATTTAATATGAGCTTTACCATTTCTTTATTGCCCATGTCTACATATTTTTACACTTTATTTAGCTTTCTTTCCTTAAAGAATTGTTTTAGATATTTGAAACAAGGTTCTATAATTATAGCAGTCCTATTTTATTTCTATCTTAGTAATGAATTTATTTCATTAGCATCTGGGAGTAATGACTTAAAGCATGATACGTTATAGGAAAGCATTTTTGTTCAAGAGGGCTCTGTATGAAGATGAGGGGTCCATGAAAATCAACAGAGATGTGAGTGTATGTTGAGCAGGGTAGTGAGGCAGACATTGTCAGGTGTTGAGACATGAAATCTGGAAAGTCATTCATCTCTTAGCACTTTGAATGCTCTCCCATCATACCTGTCTGTCATATTAATACCGGTTGACCATTCCATAGAATAATTGCAGGAAACTACCAGGGGCTTCTGTACTGTGCTGAGATGCTCTCACATGTGCTGCTGGGATTTCTCAAGTTGCCTAGAATATGGTGGTCTTTTATCTAATCTCTGTCCTTGAGGTTAACCTTTCTTACAATCCTGAGCATAACTAATGTTACATTATGTTTATTTTTATTATTGAGACACTACAGTGGAAAATTGAAAGAAAGTAAGAACAGTGAATCTGGGCTTTTCCCAAAATATTCTTGAATAGTTGCTGAGTTTCTTTTTTTTTTTTTTTAATTTGCAAAGGAAGTGAAACAAGAAAGAAAAGTGGTCTCATCTCATTTACACAAGAGAACAACAAGCCAGAAATTGATACTTTTGGTAAAAATCTTTTTTGAAAACCTCAAACTTGACTTCCGGGAAGATGGCGGTGTGAGCAGGGCGGCAGAAATCTCCTCCCAACACTATATTTATCTACGAAAACACAGAAAGTACATCTATTCCTAAAAGAGAGACGAGAATACACAGGAAAGCGCACAGCGTGCAGCTACACCCGAGAGGACTCGGCACCCCAAGAGGCAGGTAAGACACGGAGCCGCGACCCGGCGGGACCCGAGCCCTCCCCAACCCCAGCGCACCGGCGGGAGGAGAGGATTCAGAGCCGGGAGGGAGTGGAAGTACACCCCGCGAAGTAGCCAGCCCCAGTGATCTGCGCGGGGAGCGCTGACCCACATTGCGCAGTGCAGCGGAGATTGGAGAGACAGAGGGGCAGGATCTGAGCGGGGAACGCGCCAGGGGCTTGCAGCCGGCTCCCGGGAAGGAAAAAAAAAAGCGCGCGCTTTCTTCAGCGGTCTTAAAGAGACAGGAGCCCAGCGGAGGAGCCGGATCGCCCCAGCACACTCAGCCCAGCAGGCTGGGAGTCCTGGGGAGTTTCAGACGCCTTAGCTGGCGACTGAGGAAGCGTAGCCATACTTAACACTTCTCACTGAGATCAACAGCCTCCTATTCGTTCCCACCCCTGCCAGAGCGATAAAGGGCCCTGCGGAGCGGCACAGTCACAGCTGTGGAATAGTGGGGCAATAGCGCCACCTAGAGCATTCCCACAGAATCTACGTCCGGTGGGCATTTTTTTTATTTTATTTGTTTTTTTTGTTTTTTGTTTTCTTTTTGTTTTTTCTTTTCTTTCCTTTTTTTCTTTCTTTTTTTTTCTCTTTTTTTTTTCTTCTCTTTTTAAAGTCTTAAAGAGCCCAGCTGACATACGTGGCAACTATCAGTGACCAAATTATACAGCCATGAAAAGACAGAGGAATATGGTTCAGACCAAAATCAACCAGACAACCCCAGAGAGGGAGTCTGAAGGGATGGAAATGCACAGCCTCCCTGAAAAGAATTTAGAATAAAAGTCATAACCATGCTGATGGACCTACAGAGAAATGTGCAAGAGCTGAGGGAGGAAGTGAGGGAACTGAGGAAAGACAATACAGAAATCAGACAAGCGATCGACGGGCTTAACAGCAGAATGGATGAGATGCAGAGACTGTTAATGGAATAGAAAACAGAGAACAGGAGTACAGAGCAGCTGAGGCAGAGAGAGATAAAAGGATTTCTAGGAATGAAAGAATATTAAGAGAACTGTGTGACCAATCCAAACGGAACAATATTCGCATTATAGGAGTACCAGAGGAAGAAGAGAGAGAAAAAGGGATAGAAAGTGTCTTTGAAGAAATAATTGCTGAAAACTTTCCCTCGCTGGGGAAGGAAGTAGTCTCGCAGTCCACCGAAGCTCATAGATCTCCCAACACAAGGGACCCAAGGAAGACAACACCAAGACACATAATAATTAAGATGGCAAAGATCAAAGATAAAGACAGGGTATTAAAGGCAGTTAGAGAGAGAAAAAAGATCACCTACAAAGGAAAACCCATCAGACTATCATCAGACTTCTCAACAGAAACCTTACAGGCCAGAAGAGAATGGCATGATATATTTAACGTTATGAAACAGAAGGGCCTCGAACCAAGAATATTGTATCCAGCACGATTATCATTTAAATATGATGGAGGGATTAAACAATTTCCAGATAAACGAAAGTTAAGAGAATTTGCGTCTCATAAACCACCACTACAGGATATCTTAAATGGACTGCTCTAGATGGAAGCACACCTAAGGCTAAAAAGATGTCACCAGAGAAAAAAAAAATCATAGCAAAGAAAGCAGACCATCCAAATACTAACTAAAGGCAAAGAATAAAACACCTATTATAGAAAGAATGGAGGAGAAGGAATAAGAAGGGAGAGAAAGAAAGAAACATCAGACTGTGTTTACAATAACTTAACAAGAAAGTTAAGTTAGATTGTTAGATAGTAAAGAAGCAACCCTTGAACCCTTGGTAACCACGAATCTAAAGCCAGCAATGGCAATAAGTACATACCTATCAATAATCACCCTAAATGTAAATGGACTGAATGCACCAACCAAAGACACAGAGTAACAGAATGGATAAAAAAGCAAGACCCATCTATATGCTGCCTACAAGAAACTCACCTCAAATCCAAAGATATACACAGACTAAAAGTGAAGGGATGGAAAAAGATATTTCATGCAAACAACAAAGAGAAAAAAGCAGGTGTTGCAGTACTTGTATCAGACAAAATAGACTTCAAAACGAAGAAAGTAGCAAAAGATAAAGAAGGACATTACATAATGATAAAGGGGTCAGTCCAACAAGAAGATATAACCATTATAAATATATATGCACCCAACACAGGAGCGCCAGCATATGTGAGACAAATACTAACAGAATTAAAGGAGGAAATAGACAGCAATGCATTCATCTTAGGAGACTTCAACACACCACTCACTCCAGAGGACAGATCAACCAGACAGAAAATAAGTAAAGACACAGAGGCACTGAACAACACACTAGAACAGATGGACCTAACAGACATCTACAGAACTCTACACCCAAAAGCAACAGGATACACATTCTTCTCAAGTGCACATGGAACATTTTCCAGAATAGACCACATACTAGGCCACAAAAAGAACCTCAGTAATTTCAAAAATATTGAAATCCTACCAACCAACTTCTCAGATCACCAAGGTATAAAACTAGAAATAAATTTTAGAAAGAAATCAAAAAGGCTCACAAATACATGGAGACTTAACAACACTCTCCTAATTAATCAATGGGTTAACGACCAAATCAAAACAGAAATCAAAGAATATATGGAGACTAATGACAACAACAACACAAAGCCACAACTTCTGTGGGACGCAGCAAAGGCAGTTCTAAGAGGAAAGTATATTGCAATCCAGGCCTATTTAAAGAAGGAAGAACATTCCCAAATGAATAGTCTAAAGACACAATTACTGAAATTGGAAAAAGAAGAACAAATGAGGCCCAAAGTCACCAGAAGGAGGGACATAATAAAGATTAGAGAAGAAATAAATAAAATTGAGAAGAATAAAACAATAGAAAAAATCAATAAAACCAAGAGCTGGTTCTTTGAAAAAATAAACAAAATAGATAAACCCCTAGCCAGACTCATTAAGAGAAAAAGAGAATCTACACACATAAACACAATCAGAAATGAGAAAGGAAAAATCACGACGGACCCCACAGAAATACAAAGAATCATAAGAGAATATTATGAGAATCTATATGCTAACAAGCTGGAAAACATAGAAGAAATGGACAACTTCTTAGAAAAATACAACCTTCCAAGACTGACCAAGCAAGAAACAGAAAAACTAAACAGACCAATCACCAGTGACGAAATCGAATTGGTAATCAAAAAACTACCCAAGAACAAAACCCCTGGGCCTGATGGATTCACCTCTGAATTCTACCAGACATATAGAGAAGAAATAACACCGATTCTCCTTAAAGTTTTCCAAAAAATAGAAGAGGAGGGAATACTTCCAAACTCATTCTATGAAGCCAGCATCACTCTAATACCAAAACCGGGCAAAGACCTCACCAAAAAAGAAAATTACAGACCAATATCCCTGATGAACGTAGATGCAAAAATACTCAACAAAATATTAGCAAACCGAATTCAAAAATACATCAAGAGGATCATACACCATGATCAAGTGGGATTCATCCCAGGGATGCAAGGATGGTACAACATTCGAAAATCCATCAACATCATCCACCACATCAACAAAAAGAAGAACAAAAACCACATGATCATCTCCATAGATGCTGAAAAAGCATTTGACAAAATTCAGCATCCATTCCTGATTAAAACTCTCAACAAAATGGGTATAGAGGGCAAGTACCTCAACATCATAAAGGCTATATATGACAAACCCACAGCTAACATCATACTTAACGGCGAGACGCTGAAAGCTTTTCATCTAAGATCGGGAACAAGACAAGGATGCCCACTCTCTCCACTGTTATTCAACATAGTACTGGAGGTCCTAGCCACAGCAATCAGACAAAACAAAGACATACAAGGCATCCAGATTGGTAAAGAAGAAGTCAAATTGTCACTATCTGCAGATGACATGATACTGTACATATAAAACCCTAAAGACTCCATTCAAAAACTACTAGAACTAATATCTGAATTCAGCAAAGTTGCAGGATACAAAATTAACACACAGAAATCTGTTGCTTTCCTATACACTAACAATGAACTAACAGACAGAGAAATCAGAAAAACAATTCCATTCCCAATTGAACCAAAAAGAATAAAATACCTAGGAATAAACCTAACGAAGGAAGTGAAAGACCTGTACTCTGAAAACTACAAGACACTCCTAAGAGAAATTAAAGAGGACACTAACAAATGGAAATGCATCCCATGCTCTTGGCTAGGAAGAATCAATATTGTCAAAATGGGTATACTACCTAAAGCAATCTACAGATTCAATGCAATCCCTATCAAACTACCAACAGCTTTCTTCAATGAACTGGAACAAATAATTCTAAAATTCATATGGAACCACAAAAGACCCCGAATAGCCAAAGCAATCCTGAGAAGGAGGAATAAAACAGGGGGAATTACACTCCCTGACTTCAAGCTCTACTACAAAGCCACAGTAATCAAGACAATTTGGTATTGGCACAAAAACAGACCCACAGACCAGTGGAACAGAATAGAAAATCCAAACATTAACCCAAACATATACAGTCAATTAATATTTGATAAAAGTGCCTTGGATATACAATGGGGAGATGACAGCCTCTTCAGCAGCTGGTGTTGGAAAAACTGGACAGCTACATGTAAGAGAATGAAACTGAACTACTGTCTAGCCCCATACACAAAGGTAAACTCAAGGTGGATCAAAGACCTGAATGTAAGTCATGAAACCATAAAACTCTTAGAAAAAAACATAGGCAAAAATCTCTTGGACATAAACATGAGCAACTTCTTCATGAACATATCTCCCCGGGCAAGGGAAACAAAAGCAAAAATGAACATGTGGGACTATATCAAGCTGAAAAGCTTCTGTACAGCAAAGGACACCATCAGTAGAACAAAAAGACATCCTACAGTATGGGAGAATATATTCATAAAAAACGTATCTGATAAAGGGTTGACATCCAAAATATATAAAGAACTCATGCACCTTAACAAACAGAAAGCAAATAATCCAATTAAGAAATGGGCAGAGGACATGAATAGACACTTCTCCAAAGAAGAAATTCAGATGGCCAACAGGCACATGAAAAGATGCTCCACATCGCTAATCATCAGAGAAATGCAGATTAAAACCACAATGAGATATCACCTCACACCAGTGAGGATGGCCAACATCCAAAACACAAACAACAACAAATGTTGGCGAGGATGTGGAGAAAAGGGAACCCTCCTACACTGCTGGTGGGACTGCAAATTAGTTCAACCATTGTGGAAAGCAGTATGGAGGTTCCTCAAAAAACTCAAAATAGAAATACCATTTGACCCAGGAATTCCACTCCTAGGAATTTACCCTAAGAATGCAGCAGCCCAACTTGAAAAGGACAGATGCACCCCTATGTTTATTGCAGCACTATTTACAATAGCCAAGAAATGGAAGCAACCTAAGTGTCCATGAGTAGATGAATGGATAAAGAAGATGTGGTACATATACACAATGGAATATTATTCAGCCATAAGAAGAAAACAAATCCTACCATTTGCAACAACATGGATGGAGCTAGAGGGTATTATGCTCAGTGAAATAAGCCAAGCCGAAAAAGACAAGTATCAAATGATTTCACTCATATGTGGAGTATAAGAACAAAGAAAAAATACTGAAGGAACAAAACAGCAGCAGACTCACAGAACCCAAGAACGGACTAATAGTTACCAAAGGGAAAGGGACTGGGGAAAATGGGCAGGAAGGGAGGTATAAGAGGGAAAAAGGGGCATTACGATTAGCAGATGTAATGTTGGAGGGGCACGGGGAGGGCAGTACAACTCAGAGAAGGCAAGTAGTGATTCTATAGCATCTCACTACGCTGATGGACAGTGACTGTAATGGGGTTGGTGGGGGGGACCTGATGAAGGGGTAGTTTAATAATCGTAATATTGCACATGTAATTGTAAATTAATGATAATAAAATAAATTACATTAAAAAAAACCTCAAACTTGTTTAAATATAAATATGCTCTAAAACATCTAACAATTTATTATAAAAAATTGTTTTAAGAATACATATTTATTTAATATAAAACTGTAGATTGTTCTTTCTTATTTGAAATACACATTTCAATATATATGTGTGGGTGCATGTGTGCATGTTTTGCATCCATATACTTAAGATATTGACTTAAAAGTAAGGTCTGCTTAAATAAATAGTATCAAAATAGATACTGAAAATTTGGGAAAAGTTTAAGTTTAGGGAAAGTTCCAAGAAAGAACTTTAATTACATCAGTACAAACGAGTTGTATTTTGCTATAATAAGTACTAACCGCAAATCTGTGATTTAAAACAATGATTTCATCCACAGCTCTGTGCTGTCTTCTTTCTGGTTACCAGACTCTCAGAGCAACTCCTTTTAGGCAATGATTATGAATGAAGGGAAGTGAGGACTTGGAAAGCTCTCCACTGACTCTTGAATATCCTGCCAAAAGTGACCAGTGGCCCTGCTAACTGCATTTCATCAGGTAAATTAAATCACTTAGAGAAATTGAACGTAGAGAATAAGGAAGTATAATTCTATCTCATGCTTAGAATAAAGAAAAATGAAATGTTTGTACATAGTGCTAATTAATGCCTAACAACCATGCCTCTTTCAATTATCAAATACCCTTTAGTTCATTCTCTTTTTCTCATTAAAAATTCGCTCATCCCCTCAAAGTAGAGAACAATAATTCCTTACAGTGATAGCATCAAGCTCACCACCACGGATTTCTGCGTAATTAGAGAAATAGCAACACAGTAATGCCAATAGAAACTGCCCTTTAAAGTGGGGGAAGGAGATAGGAAACAGCCAAATGGTCCTGAAGATCCTCTGGAGAGACACTGAGTCAGCATCTTACCCTGGGAATAGAAAATATTTCTTGATACTGTTTCTCTCCCCTGAAAGAGGAACATGGTTCATTTATCTCTGAAGATTTTTTGTTCCACTCTCTGTGTGGGTCATCTTTCTTTATTACCTTTTGCCATGTGGTAGTTAGACACTGGAAAATTTGCCCTCCTCAGCTACTAAGCCACTTTCTGAGTTTACTTTCTGCCGGCAGGAATTGATGACTCCAGGTCTATTTTAAGTCTCAAAAGCCACAGGCTCTTTCACTGCATATAGTGAATTGTCCCAAGTAAACAAACATATGGAAACATTACAGCAAGGAAGAGAGGAAAGAAGGAAGGAAGAAGAGGAAAAGGAAGGGAAAAGAAAGGAAAGGGAAAAAAAGAAGAGGAAAGGGGAAGGATATTTTAGCTGCAAGAGTCAAAAAGTTATCAGGCACAAAATGTAAACTTCTAACATAAGTGTTTGCTTCTCAAAGTATAAGGAGAAAAAGAATGTTGTAGATACAATATTTGAAGAGAAAATGTCAGAATTTTCAAAAATTTCAAAAACCAACAAACCATAGGCTCAAGAAATCCTATGAAGTCAAGTTAGGAAGGAATTTAAACACACACACACACATGCACATAGCACTTTGTAAAATTTCTGTATTGGAATGTAAGTAATTTAATGTTACAGCAATAACTATTCAAAAAAATTCATTTAGAATTGAAATACCAACCTTTTCAGGGAGTTTTTTGATTGATCTTTTTCTATGAACTTTTATTTCAAAGTTTCTTTCTTTGAAAATCTTACATATGTTTAGATTTGTTTTAATCTTTTTATCTATATTTCAAATAGTTGTTTACTGGAAAAATGAAAAAAAGACCTCTTAAATCAACTTTAAGTAACAGCAATTTATTTTGCTTAATCATCCCTGAAACTTAATTGAAAACTCTGTAAAAATTAAGTGAGTGAAGCAGAATATTTTAATTTGTAGTCTTGGCATATAAACATCAAATGATTATAAAGAATAAACCTTGGAAATAGCTTGTGAATTAAATGCAAAACAGCAAATAATGCTTGTTTATATGCAAATGGAACCTCTTGTTTTTCATCCTTAGGAGGACATGTAACAAAGATGAATTTTGAAAGAAAATAAAAAATAATATTTTCTAATATTTTATAATATATAACTTTGTACAGCAATATATCTTCCTTTGATTTAAAGATCATATGGATTTAATTTTTGTGAATATACTTGAACATCAGCTCATATTTGTACACTTGTACATTAAATAATATAATCTAAATCAATTTTAAAAAGTCTTATAGAACTTGCACTTATATACCTATGAGTTACATAATAGTCAAAAACAAAATAAATGGTAAATATTTCTGTATATTTTTTATTATTTAAAAGAAGTTTAAGTATATTGTCACATTCAGTGTTTCAAAACTAGCTCTATGAAATATCTTTGATACATTTTAGTTCATTTTAATTGATGACTGTTAATACATTTCTTACGATAACTAATGATATAAAAATGTATTTACTTTTTACTTTTCACCATCTGACCAAGGCCCTTAATACAATCTTCCAAAAGAATATTGTTAAAAACCACACATGTCCTCAAGAATGTTTAAATTTAGCATGCAATGATAATTCCAAATATCTATAAAAAGGGACTATTTGCAAATTGGCAAAGAGCAATGAAAAAGAGCTATAGAGTGCATTCATTTTCTGCCATTGTGTGTGAGAAAGTTTGTGTGCTTTCCAAAATTTGTCTGAGTTGCCAAACCTGTCAGATATGTTTGCTGGAGTTTGAAAAGGAAGCCTACTATGTCCTCCATTCTTGGCATGAGAATGAAGAAAGTTGAAAAAAATGCATTTTGATCTACTGCTGTATATTTCAAGTTTCAGTAATAGCAATTTCAAGGAATAAACTTAACTATAGGTCAAAGTAACTGATATTTTATATTTATTTGAGTTTCAGTATCATTTCCTAAAATTCCTTTTTTGCAGAAATGTTTGAAATTAATATTACTCCTTAACATTATGTTTTGTCTTCAAATATGTACTTAATCATGTTTCTGTATTTAAATGTACTTTAAAAAGAGGTTGCATGGTAGGTGTGGCAGCTCTTATGCTGAAATTACTAATGAACTATATCATTAGTGAATAGAATAAAAATTCTTATAATATTTAATCATTCTTAACATTGGCTTATTATTCCCAATATGTTCCACTGATTCTGAATACATTCAGAAAATTCAAAGGTCAACTAATAAAATTAATCAATTAGATATTTGATTAAAAATCAAATTATATGGTATACAAATATTGAAATAATTAACCACTCAATCATTTTGTCTGTGTGGGCTGAGATACAAAATAAAATATGTAGATGACAGAAATCTATGATTCTTAAGTGTTAAAAATTGTCTAACATTCTTTTTTCATTAAAGATAAAACGAATTGCATAAGGGAACTCTGGAGAAGGTCAAAATCATACATTTTCAGGAACTAAAACTAATTTTAACTTAGAGTGATATTATCACCAGCTGGATAATCAAATCTGTATTTCATATAGACATTTAGATTTTCATTTCTACTTAAGCTTTGATATCAGTCTGTTACCTTTAGTAGGGAGGATCAAATATGTTACCTTGGCACCTCACACGGAACCATTCACATAAAAACTACCAAGACAGAATTGGTGTCTATGTTAAAAATTTTAATACACTAAATGAATAATATAGCCTACTAAAGAATAATCTAGGTCTTTCTGTTTTATCAATAGGAATGAATTTTTGGAATATATATTTTATTTCTTTAAATAAGCATATAGCTAGATGCAATAATAAATTATTAAGGATCTATCTTCCATCTATTAATCTTCTATTTACTTACCTCTCTATTATCTATCCTTTGCATTCCTTAGCATATGTGAGTAAGCTTCTCAGAGTGTCCTGTATCCAGTGATTGATCTATGGTGGGTAAAATTTTCTTGCCTTTTTCTCCAACTGAGGACAACTTTGTAGGGTCATGCCCTCTTCGTAGATCCTTACAGAAGCCTCCACCGGAAACTCTATGTCAGAGATTCCAGGGACTCCAACCTGCAACAGAGGCCAAAACTTTTCACTGTAGACTCAAACCTAGAGCATAATAATACTAGCGCATAAAATAAATTCTCAATGACTATTTGCTAATGCGCAATTAGGAGTCCTATCTATGCACCTGAGAACAAACACAAAAGTGTCCAATTTATATTAGTTTTGGGGTTTTTTTTTGCATGATGTTGATTACACATTTAAAAGTCAGTTAAACACTTAGAGACCAAACCACATTGTTAAGCAATACTTTATGGAGTGATACTCCATATTTCCTCCTGAATAGCAGTGAAATTACTGCCATAAAATGGAATATGCCTTGATGTTTTGATTAATTAGCTTATAAAAATATGAATACATAGAATTCTTTTTTCACCATTTTCCATCACAATCAGATTGATCCTTTTAAAAAGCACTTGAAAATGGCATAGTGGCATGCAAGCATGTTTTAGAGAAAGAGTCAAATTTATATCTTAGCAACTTTATTAACGTAACTTTTAGATCTCAAAATACCATTTGGCTGAGTCTTTAAAGCTGCGTCGAGTATTTATCATTATGAAAACAAGCTCTTCATCCAGCTATGTAAATAATTTATAAAGTAAAATGCACACTCCTTCACAAACTTCAGAGTGTTCAAATGAGTAAAGATTGTTTCTGACTAGATAATTTCAAATGTTATACATATGCTGCAGATATATTCTGCTAAGATAAACCCAACTGATTTTGAACCAGTTAAATATGTACTGCATATGAACAATAACTATGTTCCTAAATTTGGGGAATTATCTCTGTCTTAATATTTTTATACTTTGCTGCATGCTAGGGACGTAAAGATATATAGGACGTAGTACTTGCCTTTAAGAATTTCATTAATTCAGTAGGTGAAATTCAGCTGACTAGCACATTGAGATTGAGAGGGACTTTGCTGCTGCTTATTTCTTTCTCCTCTAAAGTCAAGCACAAATCAGATGAAGGTCAGGTAAAGATATTTTTTTAGGATAAAACCATACAAAAGATGTTCAGAGTGTTGTTAAACAGGGCAGTATAAAAGCCTAGTTATCTCATGATAACACACACTGAAGGCAAATTCATACATATGAAGACCCATTTTCCTCTTTCGTTCTCTCTTTTGTGATTAAAAAAAGTTGACTGTGTAAAAGGACAGGCAGCTAATATAGGAAAAAGATAAGGTACCTGTGACTATCAAATGGAGATAAAATGAACTAAGGAGAGAGGAAGAACAATGGGTTGTCCAAGGGGAAGAATGTGCTCTGTGATTCTCCACTGCCTATTTCTAGAAAAAGGCAAAGAACTGAGGTCTTGGCCAGAGAGGAAAACTGGTGGCATGGCAAGAACAGGTAAGCAGGTAAGGCCAGACACATCAGTGTTGTGGATTTAAGTACTCTGCATCGTCTCTTTTAAAGATTGTAATGCACATCTCAAACCCAAACTAAATAAATGTTCGCTTTTATGTTCTTCTACATTCTGTGGATTTTACTTCAAGAAATTCTATCAGGGGAACTGCATGTACTACCCTCAGCCCACCCATAATGGTTTAATTGTGGAATCACAAAACAATTCTATGACTTTTGTCCCGCTGATTAATATGAATTGGTAAGAGTACACATAAGAAATCAGTAAATCCAACTGGAGGTTTTAAGCAGAACATTGAAGGGAGGAAAAATTAGAGTTAGGCCTTCAAGTAGGTTTCACCATTTTCTGACTACACAAGGTAATAAAATTATATTTCAGGCAGAAGCTCAAGCATAAACAAGAAACACCAGAAAGTGTTTTCAAGAATTAAAAACTGTCAGGACTGTAATGAAATCTTAGCATTCTAAGGCTGGAGTATCCAGAAATGAAAGTGAAGTGATCATTTGGTGACAGATCATGGAGGACAGAGGCTCCAGTTACTTAGCCCTGGGGGTGGCTGGACAGGACTTATGTCATCAAAAGCCCTAGACAAGTCAACTACCCTGTTGTAGTCTGAATGTTTGTTTACCCCAGACCTTTATATACTGAAATCCTACTGCTCTGTGTAATAGTATCAGAAGTTGGCATTTGGGGGTGATTGGGTCATGAGGGCTGAGCCCTCATGAAGAGAATTAATACTTTTACAGGAAAGACCCTAGAGAGTTCCCTTGACCCTGTGATGATACAAAGCGAGGATACCCATGTGAGGACACCCAGAGAGATCTGTGAGCTGGAAGAGGGCCCTCACCTGACCATGACGTCGACCTAATCTTAGAGTTCAGCCTCTAGAACTGTGAGAGATACATTTATGTTTTTGTAAGCCACCCATCTGTGGTATTTTGTTACAGTGGCCTGAATGGACCAAGACATCTCTCATTATCTAGGGCATCTTGCTGGAAGGCTGGTGTGAAATCTGGCCTGATGGCAAATCTCATCATTCATCACAGACAGCAGATATAATGAGTAGGATTAATATATTTCTCTGAAGCAACAAGCATAAAGCAAGGCCAAGAAGGAGACGACAGCCACAGAATGTTCCACTCCCCATCATGGACAGAGCATGTGTGGTTGCTGAAGGCATTTGTATTCCATGTCCAAGGAACACTTTATGATGACCTATGGGGTATTTGTGAAAGGGATGGAGTCTTTGGAAAGTGCAGGCCTAGAAGCAACCCTGAATTTCTGGCTCCATAAACTCTAAAACATTCTGGACACATTTGTGCGACAGAACAGAGCAAAGGCTCAGGAATCGAAGTAAGAGATACCACTGAAAGCAATTTTGAGTTAGGGTAAGTTGAATAATATATGATTATAAAATTCCAAATTGAAATTACTGAATCAAAGTGAAATATTCTTTCTCTTTTATGAAAAAAATATTAAGGCAGGGAGTTCAGGGCTTATATGGTGGTTACCATCCTGATTCAAACTTTCTTTTCCACCATTCCAGTGTCTAGCTTCCTTCCTCAGGTTGTTTACTTCATGATCCAATGATTGCAAATGTCCCAGCCATCCCACCAACATAGCAGGTTAGAAGGTGAAAGAGCAAAAACATTGCAAAAATAGTTATTCTGATAGAGTGAGCAATTTTAAAATAGATGTCTTGAAAACGTCACATATATCCACCTGCATCTCATTGGTAACAATATAAAAAGAAGATTGCACCTAGTTCCAAGGAGAACTAAGAAATGTAATCTTTATTCTAAAAAGAAATATGCCCAGGTTATGGATATTTAGTAGGCAATTTGCAGTCACTGACACAGAAGAGATGTGGGATAGAGATACAAAACTAAAAGGTTAAAACATTAAATAAGAATCAACTGAACTATAGATCCCTTCTATTACTTTGTGTAGCACATGACTGCCCTGTCTCTACTAGGACATGACTTGAAATGTTTACTCTATGAAGAGTTTAAAAATTAGTTTTTGTATAATGCAGACAACTGGCCAGAGATGAGAATCACTGTGTGCAGTCACACTGAAAACAGGAAGATTAAGTGAAAGCCAGCGAATAGAATAGTAAAATATCCAATCCTTTTCCCTAACTCAGTCTCCCTTTATAGCAGAAATGTCCACCTGCAAAGAAAACTACAGGTTCTAGAATTAAACTTTGCTCTTCAAAGAGATAGTCTTCACCCTGTTATCCACTAGTCAGATCCAATGGTTAGTAAGTCCTTTCCAAGTATCCTGAGTTTAAAATGAGATTATTAGATATTAATATTATGTGACAGTGAAGGATCATCAGGCAGGGGACAACCTTTAAGAGATAGAAACAAACAAAATAAACACCCAAACAATAACAAACAAAATACTTAAAAGAATATGAGACACTAAAGGGTACAGTGGAAAATTCATGAAACTATAAATACTATGTTTAAAATGGTAGAAGACTTTGCACCTATGAAATAAGAACAGATTGTGGGTGTATTACAAAAAAACAAATGAGAAAGAGAAAAAATATATATATACATAATATAATTTAAATAAATAAATATATATATATAAATAATGTTTGTATTAATGATAATCCTTGAAACTTTATTCTCCACCCCTCTCCCTGTAGCTCCCAGCCAGTATTAGAATCATCTTTTATTCAGTGCCAAATCTAATCTAACATCCTATTCCAAGTCCACCAATATTTCTTGATTAGACAACTCCAGTAAAATTGAAGCAATGTAATTCTTTCAGAAGCATGGAGAGAATCATGGACTGGAATATTTGAGCAAAATCTTGTGAATAAAATATATATAATTCTTTATAAAATATATTTTTAAAGCTTAAAATGAAGAAATGATGAGATATTAAGGGATTATCAGGTCAGAATTTGGGTGAAAACAAGAACTGAGAAAAGCATGCAAAGAACCAAATCTGCATTTGTCCTAGAGCATTTCTTATTTTGATAAGACTCCTGGAACTAAACAAACAAACAAAAAACAAGTTTGATATCCAAGGGCCTAGAGAGAGAGTATAACAGGAGACCCAACTCTACCTCAATAATATAGAAGTCAAAAGATACATTCTCAGTGTGAGGGTAAACCAGGAAAATATCCTTCCTATCTCCTCTTTCAGAGCGCTGCAAATAAATTTCCCTTGAAACTGAGTATGTTGAAGGAGAGTAGATATATTTGGAATAATATATGACTTACCCATGAAAGAAAAAAATTAAAATGGAAATTAGAAAATATTTTGAACTGACTGATAACATGCTATATGTTATAAGTTGAGAGATACATGCAGATGATAAAAAGACTGAAATCTAGTAAAATATGAATCTCAAGAAATTAGAAAAATAAATTTTTTAAAACAGGAAATAAAATAGTTTTTAGAAAAGTGCAGTATATTTTATGACATCAGAAATGTAATTCATCTCAGAAAACATTTGTTTTAACTCAGTTAATGTAAAACATATGGCAAAAACATATTTACAAATTTCTTTTTCCTGGAAGACTGGATAAATGTAGCAGAATTTTGATAATGCACTTTGGGTTAGGGGTAAATC
Organism: Smutsia gigantea; assembly: GCA_032199065.1. Taxonomy (NCBI): domain Eukaryota; kingdom Metazoa; phylum Chordata; class Mammalia; order Pholidota; family Manidae; genus Smutsia; species Smutsia gigantea. The sequence goes on from JAVSCE010020139.1 coordinate 70,110, forward strand.
CAACAAGACAACTTTTTTAAAAGACCATCCAGCTAAAAGTAGATTAGGGAGGCAAATTTAGGAATATAACATACCTGTTTATTGTGGATATGAATCACCTGAAGCTGGAGCAGAGTAGACCATTTTTTTTCGATTACCCATGCAGAAAATATGAACTCAAGTACATCAAGTAGTGTAATTACATGCAATTAAATGACTAATCATCATGACTGAGGCTGCCGCACTGGGGTGGGGTGAGGGCAATGGAGTGTCCGATGCTAGAGGACAATGAGAGTAAAGGGAGGCATAGTGAGGCCACATGCTGTAGACTGAAAGCCTAGTGTAAAGATGATTTTACCATTGAGTTGTTTTATCTCAGCTGAATAAAGGAAATGGGACACTCAAATTCCCACGCACTGACACCAAGTGGGTTGTACTAGGGAACTTAACACGAGAAAGATGTATGTATATACTCTGATTAGAAGTGACTTGTGAACACCATGAACATTTTTTGTTTCATAATGGACTTTATCATATACTTCTTCCACAACTAAAGGGGCAGAATTTACACATATAAGCCAGTTCTTACTTTCTTATTACAATGCAGTCACTAGTTATTCAGGTAGACTTTTACTTAGAATATCTAAATAATAGGGCAGCCCTCTCTTTATAAGAAGATTGACTGCTGGAGTGGATTAAAAGCTTTTAGAAAAAACCTCTGTTCATTTATATTAGAGTGATAGGATTTGATTTTCCTTCCAACAGAAATTGCTGTTTTATCTGGTTTGTGTTTCTAAAGGGCACCCTAAAATATCACTGATTTTATGGCATTCAACTGTTATGAAACATTTATCCAGCTTAATTTTGTAGCTTATTTACTTCTGAAATATTATTAGCCATTTCAAATTAAAAGAAAGTTATTTTAGTACTATTTTATTATATCTGATAGTCTTTAAATTATGACATTTTATATAGTTAAACTGTGAATTTGTGAATTTATGAATTTTTTATTCAGTTTAAAAATACTCCTATTTAGAAAGCAATTTTATAAAACTAAATGTCACTTCATGTTTCTTCCTCTTCAGAATTCATATTTTGTAATTATTTGAAAATGTTAAACATACCAAAGTCAAGTAATCTTAATCCTTGTGTCATTATTATTCTCATATTTTTTTTCTCTAGATCTTCAAATTTCAGAAAGAAAGAAAGGTTTGGACATAGGATTACACATATGACTGCATCAAATATTTCAACATGAAGATAATTCATAAGTATATTGAGACACCAAATAACTCTAAAACAGGCATGCAGATAAAAAGGTTATATTTTCTGTCTTCTGTGTTCTAAGCATTTTTTATAAAGCAATATGATATTTCTAATATAACTAAGATTATTTCCCTTTATTTTTAAGTTGAGATGGGGTGGGAGAAGTCGGGAACTAAAGAGAATGTAAGTACAATTGCCATGCTGAAGGATTTAGAAGAAAATGCCTGTGCTTCACATCTTGCTACACTTGGGGAGAGTCCTGCAGCAAGTGGCCCAGGCAGTTCAGGGAAGTAAGGCCTAAGAGTGAATCTTAATTGTGTCCTTTATTTTTGCACAGTTTCCTAGTTTGGGGGAGTTAACCCAGTATCCAAGTCTTTGGCACATAATAGAGTCTTAGGAAATATTTACTAAACTGGATGTATGTGTTTATACACTCTGAAAGACTGGGTCTTACTGAATTATAAGCAGATGTCAACCTTGATAAAAACTTCCAGGTGTGCTATTCTTATTTGACCATTACAGAGGCCCTAGCAGGCCCTATGCAACTCTTCACATGGACATCGCTTGTAGAAGTGAGCCCGATGTGCAGAGAAAGCAGCAGGGGTTGGAGGAGATGGGCAGCAGAATGCGACCATCTGCTGGAGATTGTGTCAGTTCTCTAACTTTGGCTGTGACTCAGTCTGCAGGAAAACTCTCTCACCCTCCCGCAGGATAGCACACTGGTCTGTAACATTGATGTGTCATCCTTGTGGACACCTCAGAGAAGGAAATAATTCACATTCAGTAGATATCTTACTAACATGCATTTGCTAGAAATGGAACATAATTCTTGGCTTACTACTAGACTCTAGTGGAGATGATATGACTGATCATGAGATAAAATGTGACAGTAGGACTCAAGTATTCCATTACAAAATGTGAATAAATTGATCAGCAAAGCCATAAATCATCATTCCAGCATCATTTCCTCAAGTTGGTCTGGTTTATATAGACCAGGGGAAACATGCGCCAAAGTCCAGAAAAGCTGAATGAACTGTTTTTCCCATTTCCAAAGGGTCTTTATCTGCCATACAGCCATCCTTTCTTGACTCAAAGTCATGATCTCTTTCCAGGAAGTGCTTACTCCCAAGATACAAAGGTTTGAGATACAATGTGAGCATCTGCGTGTGTGTGTGTGTGTGTGTGTGTGTGTGTGTATGTGTGTATGTGTGTGTGTGATCCAATACAACTAATGGTGTTCAAACTTTCTCTGCTAGGTCTTAGTTTGCATTGGGCTTGTGGCAAGTCTGGAAAAAAATAGAATTATAGAGATGACCACTCCAGTTTTGAAGCAAAGGCATGTCCTCTCAACAAATAAAATATAACAAGTGGCTTTGCTCAGCCCTACGCCCCTCACTGAAGCTGACCTGCCTACTACCACCAATGAGTACACAATATGCCAGAAGCAGCAACTAAAATGATATCTTCCTCAGCTGAAGAAGGAAAGAACATGTTCATTGCCTTGGGACATTGGATTCAATTCACAATTAGCAACATGGAAGGATGTTAAAAAGAATATTCCTACTGAAAGAAGTATAAGATACATAACAAAACAAAATTGACATAAACAAAAATATTGCACAGAAAATAATAGTTTCCCTTTTGCAAGAATATGGTTTAATTAGAAATACATGAGAATGATTACTTTTATATGGGGGAAGGATAGTAGGGGATGGCTACAAAACTGAATGAATGCAATGAAAGAGTGAATTAGGTAATGATTAAAAATCAAACATGGATTTTGCACAGACACCAATTTCTATCATTACAAAATAGTATAACACTTTTGTAGGGCAAAGGAGACATACAACTTTAAAGAAAAAAGCACAGTAAACAGAATAATAAAAACTTCAGGGATTAAAAGATGCTATGAGCTATGAATTTAGAAGGGTGTTTTTCTCAGTATGTGTATCTTATCCCTAAGGAACAAAATCAGTAAGTTACATATTTTTTAATGAAAAACAAGGGCCAATAAAGTGTATCAATGAAACAGTAAATAAGAAGGGAAGAGGTAGGATAGAGCCTTGTGGAGTAAGCAGTGTCCCTCTCGTTCATGCAGGGTGTGGTAACAATGTGAATTTTATTTTCTATTTTGAATCTCATAGTGATCTAGTAGAGGTTTTTAAGCACGAGAAAAATATTATCAGACTGCATCTACTGTAAATCATTCTGGATACTATATGACAAATAGACTGCTGGAGAGCAAAAGTTAGAAAGAGACATCAACTAGGAAGTGTTGATTCCTCCAATGAGATTTCACGGTTGATGCCAAGGCTGTTGGGCATAGTGAGAAGTGGGTAAAGGTGACCATGTCATATGTCAGATTAAAATATGCAATTCCATCTAGCAGTTTTCTGATTAAAGTCTCCACACCCTAAAATGATATCCATAGCACGTCATCGGTGTTTTGACTATGCCTACAATTCTTTGTAACTCTTCTGAAATATTATCCTTCCTAGAAGAGTGTTGCTTTCGCTCATAATTTCATTCCCTTTTTAGCTTGGGAAAACCTTCTCCCTCTTCTCTTGACCATGATTTCTTGGATTCAACTATAGTTCATTTTCATGGGGATTTCTTCTTAAACTGTCTTCATACCATGAACGGTTTACTTTAGCTTTTGATCGTAGTACTCCAGGTTAGTATGTGACTGATTAGTGTGATTTTCATTGTGTGTGATTCTACTTGCCCACTTTCTTAAATAGGCTATATGATTAGCAAAGAAATGTTTTCTCTTTACATAACCACCACCTCAGAGAGCAATTTGAATATGAGAGGCTTTTAATAAATGTTTGGTTAGTCAATCAAAAATAATTACCAAAGACTATTACCATTCTTCTTCCTTTTTTAGGGGGGTGGGGGTTACTTTAATTCCACGTCTGCTTTTGAATTTTTCTGTAAAGACAATATACATGTATAAATATGTTGAAATAGTCATGCTATGCTTGCTATAAAAAATGAAATTATTTACATGCTCAACTAAATAAATAATATATTCAGGTATTTATTCCTGAAGAATAATATTTACGTCCCAGCAGCTGTACACCTGTTACTGCTAAGCACCATAGACAATACAAAGAAAATGTCTATCCTTAGAAAGTGAGATAGCATTTTTATAGGGCAAGCAGACACATAAAATAAAAAGCACAGTGAAGTTAGAATAAAACTGTGACAAAATTCCCACAAAAAAGTGGATATTGAGAAAGAATGCCATTCTTATCCATTTTTTTTCTCATATTTTACTGACATGCTCTTTATTCTATTTTATTTTTGTATATTTCTTTTTGAAGTATAGTTGATATACATGCTCTTTATTTTATATAAAACAATGAAAAACAGGGTTTTACTAGTTAGGGTAGCACAAGCTGCTGTAATAGACACACACTAGGTTTAATGGTTTAATTTAGGAAATTGCTACTTCCCCTTTACATGATTTTCAGTTGGTTCTGAGTGTGAGTGACCGAGTT
>JAVSCE010020140.1:0-15374 GCA_032199065.1 Smutsia gigantea
GGGTACATCAGAGGCACGCTTTCCTTCTAGCCAACACACTTGGGCTAATGGGTCTGCTTCATCATTCCCTGGGGATGCAAAAGGCAAATGGCCAGTCACATGATATACGGTAACTGTCTTAGTCTGGCCAGAGGCCCATAGGTCTTGGCACAACTCTTGCACCCAAAGGGGTTGGTGACCAACTATCCAGCTGACATGGTACCATGTTGGTAGCCACAGGGTCAAGCCCCAGTAGACAGCCCAGCTGTCACTGCAGACAACTATAGGGGAGGGCTCCTGGGAGATCAAGAGCCATACTGCCTGCAACTCAGCCCATTCACTGCTCTTCCCCTCTCTGTCCTCTATCCATATTGCCTCAGTTTCAGGATGGAAAGCCACAGCCCTCCACTTCGTGGGCCGCCCACAACTGGAGCTATTTGTATACCAAGCATCTTCAGGTACAGGTGCTTTACCCTTCTAATAAGGGTACAGCTACCAATGGCTCAAAAGCAAGTTCTTCCTGCTTTTAACTGGTATATGTCACTGGCCCCAGTAAGCATTGGACTTCTCCACTTAACAGGCTAGTAGAGAGGGTGCAATGCTGCTGTAAATATGCACCCCATTTGGCCAGTGTAGGAATCTGTGCCACGCCACTCCATGGCCTTTGGGTTCAGTCTTGCACCCACCCCACAATGGGATAGGTGGTTGTTACCTTGGTCAGAGCTATTCCGGTGACGGGCTCTGTAGCCAGCAAGGCATGGTACACAGCACCCCAGTTGCTTCTCTACCAAGGTGTACTGGACCTCTGCTCTTTTCCATAGTTGTGACCAGAATCCAACAGGTTGGCGTGGTCATTCAAGCCGCTGTCAAAGACCCCATCCATAACCATCTTCGGTTACATGAACATCTAGCTTACAGGGCCTTGATGAGTCCATTACACTCAAGGCCTACATGGCCTTGATTGCTAGCTTAGAAGCGGAAAAAGCAGCTGCACATGTCTCATCCCAGTCCCATCTGATGATCTTTTGTACCAACTGGTATAAGGGCTTCAGAATTTGTGCCAAGTGTGGGATAAACACTCTCCAGTAGCCCAAAAGACCCCAAAACTTGTAATACTGTCATAGTGGTATGGGGAGGGAAAGTGTGGACCTTGTCTATGACTGCTTCAGGAATAACTTTAGTTTTACCTGACCAGACAACCCCCAAGAATTTTACAGACAAACCAGGTCCCTGAACCTTGGTGCTGTTCACAGGCCATCCTTTCTCCTGTAGATGTTGCAGCAGTCTAGGAACTGCCCCTTCTGAATCTGCAAGAGAATCAGATGTGAGCATAATATCATCAATGTAATGATACAACCGTACTGTTTGTGGTTTCCTCCATGTGGCCAAGTCCTGGCCTACAAGTTCATGACAGATGGTGGGACTGTGGAGGTATCCCTGTGGAAGGACAGTGAATGTCCACTACTGGCCTTCCCATGGAAGGCAAACTGTTCCTGACCTTCCTGTGCTGTGTTAATAGAGAAGAAAGAATAGCAAGGTCTACAACATAATGATACATCCCCAGTTCTTGAATGTGTGTGTCCATAATGGCTGCTATAGAGGGGACAGCAGCATGCAAAAGAGGTGTGACTTTATTCAATTCCCTGTAGTCCACGGTCATATGCCTGGAGCTGTCTGGCTTTCTCACTGGTCACACTGGGGAATTGAAAGAACTCTGAGTGGGCTTTATGATGTCCACCTTCTCTAACTCCTGTCATTTCTCCAATTTCCTTGTGCCCCCCAGGCAATTTATACTGCTTAGTATTTGTCACCTGCCAACGTGCAGGCAGAGCTACAGGTGGGTGCTTAGCATGTCCCCTCAGAACTGCCTTTACCACACGTACCCTCAGTCTGAACTCACCTGCAGTGGTCTGTAACCACAGGCCCTGAAGGATATTTACCGCCAAAATATATTCAGGGATGGGAGAAATGTACACAGTGTGCTCCTTTGTGGGTAAACGGCCTATCCCCAATGGGATCTGGGCTTTCTTCACTCTAATTGCCTTACCCCCATAGCCATCTATCACAGCAGGGGTCCCAGGAAAATGCTCAGGGTTGCCATAAATCAGAGAACATTTAGCTCTTGTGTCCACCAGCACCAGGACACGCTGCACATTTATGGGGGACCAATGAATTGATAATTCTACATGTGGCCTCCAGTCCCCACCTTGTCCCCCAAGGTGGGGACCTTGAGGCCCCCCTTAGTCAAATCACTATGTCCAATCTTTGTCTTGTGGGGATGAGGGCCCAGGTGGAGCCTGAGTACTGTCTCCCAGGAAGTCTTGCAGGGACACAGGCTGGACATGGGGCTTTGCCTCCAGCTTCCATGGCCTTGACCTTAGCTGCTGGAACTGCTGCGCTGGCTTTTATTGGTGCCACAATTCTAACAAGATCCTATAGGGCTGACCATCAAGATTTTCTTTCACTACCCTGGCCTTTATCATATCAACCCATATCTGGGTCCTCGAGACCTTCACCGGGCCCTTTGCACCTCTCCTTTCAGTTGTAGCCCATATTTCCTTCCGTGCTCTTATTGTTTCAACCTCCCCCAGATCTGCTAAAGTATGAGTAGCCTCACTTATGGGTTGCCCTATGTGGGGGGCAAGAATAGACACTGAGGACCCAAAAAGAGATGGGGGGAGCTGTAATGGAGCACCAGATTTCTCATTCATATTGTGAACAACTCATCAGGGCCCTGGGGGTCCATATTATAGATGATATTTTTCATGCCCAACTCCGGTGATACCTGCTGGAGCTCTGCATACATTTTCCAGCTAATGGGTAAGTATGGTAAATCACCCTGATTAGTCCAAACTGCCCTGATGGCTGCTGTGAGCCTATGCAGAAGTGCCTGATTCCCTGAGGTGTGACAGGCACTTTGCAACTGCTGCCAGAGGGAAGGTTGAGCTGTCAGGGAAGCCAGTCTACCCATTTCACAACCCGACATAACAATGTTTTCCATCCCCATATCCCAGAGACACAAAAGCCATGTAGGCAGAGGTTCTGATGGCTTCTGCCGATACCAGATGCTCATGTCCACCCGCTCATCCTGGTTATAGGGGTGGAGCATGGAGTGCTCCACCACCTGGGCAGGGGGCGGCTCCTCCCCCTGCAGAGCCTGCAGTTGTTTTTTTATTTTCTTAATTACAACCAGGCAGGCCTTTAATATAGGAGAGGCACTCTCCGGGGCTAAAGGCACCGCTCTTTCCCTCCCTTCCTCCACAGCCTCCTGAAACATGGATTCTCTGGCTGCCTCCTCCCTCACTGCTAACGTATCTTCCAGGAACATGACCCATCTTCTCAATAACTGTCTCTTTTTCTTAAGGGCATCCCATTGTCCAGCTCCTCCAAGCAATGCCGAAGTGTGTCTCTCTACTGCTGAAGTCTCTCTGTCTCCTTGAGAACCCTCTCTCTCTCCTGGATAACACTTTCCACTATCTCAAGGAAAAGAGATCCTATAATCCCATCTGCTACAGGGCCACTCAGGGCCTCTAAGCAGTCTTCTATCTCACAGAAGGCTAATTCCACAGCTTTCGGTGTCTCCACCATTCTCCAATTCTGGGGAAGGCCCCACCCCTCTAGGAGGTGCTTTACCCAACACCAATTCCCACTATGGGCTCCCCAATTGGAAGCCCCACAGATCAGGAGCTCCCGGGGTGAAGCTGTACCCTCTACCGCTGCAGCCACTGGGGCCTCCCCACCATCCACAGGGTGGGTTCTGGGCATCTCCTCACCATCTCTAGGAGCAGCCCGCCCAAGAGTTGCACCTATGTAGAGAGATTTCAGGTTCACAGGTCCTCCCAACTACTGCCAGATGTAATTCCGAGGGGAAAATACCAGGGAAAAGTACCTTTGAAACTGAAATAAGTCAAAGGGAGAAATAAAGTGAGAGAAACTCATGTATTTCTTACAAGCAGTCCACTTTGCTCTCCTATGTCTGTCATGACCCGGCTGCAGAAGAAGAGGCCCACCCAACCTCTCAGGTCTGGATATGCCCTCGCTCCCCTTGTAATTACCCATTGATATGAAGATTGACTACTACGCTTCACCCCTTGGAAACACCTACTGATATGGAAATGCACTAAGGCCAGGCGAGAGATTCTGGAAATATTGCAGTTTCACCCACAGTCACCCTCCCACTACGTAGAAATGCTCACCCACCCAGAAGCTCCCTGAACTCTGTACTATTGGGATTTTTCTGGAGGCTTCCGCATGTTGGCAGGATGGATCATTACTCCATTTCCAGCCCCTCATCCCTCTCTGAAGAATGGGGGATGTGGTTGAAAAATCCAATCATCCAATCATGGCTTGGTCTTTCTGGTGACCAGCCCCCAACCAGGAGCCATCCAAGAGCCCACCCAGAGTCACCTAGTTAGAACAAAAGATGTTCCTAGTGCTCATATCCTTAGGAATTTATAAGGCTTTAGAAGCTCTGTGCCAGGAACCTGAGGCAAAGACTAAACATATATGTCTTATTATAAGTCACAGTATCACAGTAACTGAGACAGACAAGTTACTTAGATTTCTGGCCATGAGTGATCTTCTATCTAAATATTTCAATGGGGTGGTGAGAAGCATCAGGAAGACTATTTTCATTTGATTTAGGAGACATATAACAGGGATTCAGAACTGGTATGGCTTAGTCATGGAGATATGCATTAGTCTGTGCCTGTAGCGTAAGAGCAATCATAATATTACTAATGAGAATTATACATTGGAAAATTTTTTAATGAAAAAGATAATTGATTGTCTTTTTTTGTTTGTTTATTTAGCAATAACAGAAATCTGCCTTTGAGAGGAAACTGAATGTATCTGCTTCAGTGATTGAATGGTTAACAAATGGTGGTGCATCCATATGATGGACTATACTTCTGATAAAAAGGAACAAATGATTGATTAATTTTAATATCTTAGTTGGACCTCAAAGGAACTGTGCTGAGTGAAAAAAGCCAATCTTGAAAGGGTTCATATTACATGATTTCATTTATGTGACATTCTTGAAATAACACTATTATACAGATGGAGAACAGATTAGTGGTTGCCAATGGGACAGAGATGGGAGAGGGAGGCTCTAACAGCAGAGCACAAGGCTCTTTGTGCTGATTAACAGTTCTGTGTCTTGCCTGTAGTGGTTGTTACATGAATCTATATATGTGATAGAGCTCTACAGCAAAACACACACACACACACACACACACACACACACACACACACACACACACACACACACACACAGAGTGCATGTAAAGCTGGTGAAATCAGAATAATGTCCGTAGACTGTATCAGTGTCAGATTCCTCATTTGCTATTTACTGTAGTTATGCAAAAGCCAGGTGAAGGATTCATAGAATCTCTTTGTCAACTACATGTGAATGTATTGTATTTCAAAATTAAAAGTTAAAAAAAAAAGTCTGCTCAGAGATGGGTGCTGTGCTCAAGGGGCAGATGTATAAGCTGTGAAGCCTGTCCTGGACTCATGGACAGTTGCCTGGCAGTGAGGTGGCTAGATGATTGTCAGCCTCTGTGGGGACAAACATTATGGCAGCAGGTTGCATGAGATCCACACCTCTGTTTGTGACCCCTGGAGGCTGATGTCCATGGAACGTGACCCTTTCAGGATGTACATCAATGGGTCAACCAGCTGGTTAGCCCTGCATTTAAGTTGGTCCCGGAGTGGTACACATGTCCGGAGATGGGAGCTGGCCCAGGGGGGCACGAGGTATACCAAGAAAAAAACCACTGGACCACCTCAGATTGAGTCTAGATGCTGTGGGAAGATATGGGGGGGAATTCAATGACATGGGTGCCTTGGAGACTGGGCACACCCATCACATGGCTGCCAAGGGACAGTGACCACCTGGGCTGCTGTGGAAGGAACATCTTAGACCTGGGGGTTGGACGTAGTTGTGGGGACCAGTAGGCTCTCTTGGCTCTTGCCTGCAGGACACCCGACCTGTCCTGTCCTCTAAGAATGCTGTGGGAACCTTGTCCTAGACCCCAAGTCAGCAAAATGTTGGAGCTGAGGTGGCTACAAAGCTATTAGCAGAATCCAGCACCCCCTGAGCAGGCTGTGGCAGGGACTGCACTGGCTGATAGCCGAACTGATCTCATCAGAAACAGCTCAGCCTGCTTTGTGGGAACTGCTTAACTCTGCTCAAAGAGTTTGTCTGTTATGAGGGATGCAAAACTTGTTTATTCTTGTTATAATAAATGATACCACTACTGCTGCAGTTTACGTCCTAATAGATTTCTAACATGGACAGCAGGCCTATACTTGCCTGCCACGCACAAGCAAGTCTCAATTCTCTAGCATGACTGGTGAGTGACAAGCCCATTGCCCTGGACTCCTAGCTGGCAAGCCAAGGCAGGGTGTGTACATTTGCCAACACCTCTTGCTGAACCTGGATTAATGACATATTTAGCTGCCTTGGCTCTGCACCAGGAGCCTAGCTGTGTGGTCTGTCCTCCAGGTGGGTCTGATCATTCTCCTGGAAGTCATAGCCACAGTTGCTCCCATCTGATGTTACCAAGACAAATAGAAAGGCTCTCTTCCAAACCCTTATCAGTACAACTAAGTGAGGCACTTGATGGGGTGGCTTATGCTTCTGAAAAGAATTCTGCACTGGATATATGAAAGGCCAGGCAGTGCAGTTGAAGGGGAACAGCTCCACCACAGCACCACAGTGACCTTGCACACTTCCACATAGGCAACACAGGTGAAGGTTTGACTGGCGTCTGACACGAGTCTTGACAGAAGGTCCTGTGATTTTCCCTGGGATGTGACAAGACAAGCAGCCTGTGAGGAGCCGCTGGAAGACAGTTTCCCACCTGCCTCGCTGGCTCTGGTGTGGCCAGGATGTCCCACCTTGACCACATTTAGGGTACAGCTGCAGACCTCTGTGTAAGTCTCTGAAACTGCTTGGCTGTGGTTTAGAGTTGGCTCTTCAATGACGGAGCAACCTTCCATGTGTGCTGCCCGTCATCTGGCCCCCTGGTTCAGTGTCATCCTGTGGGGCCAGGGACATGGGAGTTGACTCCACCCTGGTCTTATTTTCACTGTCTCTGTAACAGACTGTCTGAATGCATTTGGTCTCAGTGACTCTTTCCTGGCCAAATACACGGACATGTGACAAGCTAGCCAAGCAGCTGCCACCATGCAGCTGCTTAAGAACTGCTTGCCTAAGTAACATGAATGTACTGAAATGTGAGGGAGGATTTGCTTTTTCACACTTTGGCACTTTGATGAGACATCTTCCCAGGGTCACCTTATCTTACAATTGCCCATGTCAGCTCCCGGAGTCACACTGCCCTGACCTACTGCCACCTGTGAGGAGCGTAGAACTCTGCAGCACATTAGCCATTGTTTGCTCATCCAGAGCTTGGATGTGGAGTGTGACTTAAGAGATTCTAAAAGGGAAGGCAGGAAACCATAACTAATTTTTCCAAGAAAAAATCCCCATGAAAAGAAATCAGTTCATCCATGTACTCTAAGAACACAGAACACAGATATTTTATAGTGAAAAGGGCATTTGGAGATTAACTAGGCTAATGACAGCTTCAGTCAGATGGGTATGTATTACTGCATTTGATTTACAGCTCAGCAAATGGAGACACTGAGCTGTAAGGAGACTTGTCCAAAATCTCAGGCATACAGTTGGGACTGACAAGACAATGTCACTTCTTCCACCCAAAGTTGGACTCCTTACAAGCTATAGCTGCTGGAGCAAACACCACCACCAAGAAAGAATACATTCTTGTTCTTTAGTTTGCGATTCTTTCCTCTTTTCAGTTCAAGCAGAGTCCCATTAGAATCTTCGAGCAGGTGAATAGATGAAAAAGTCGACTCTTGGAAAATGCATGCCCTACAAATGAGGCTACATGGAGTGCTCTAGCATTGTCACCAGTGGTAATCCATAGCGCTGGTAGTTGCTGTAGTGCAATAACTGGTGTGCAAGCCAGTCTTCTCCCAGTGTGTGCATGCGCGAAGGGCCCCACGGAATGACTCCTCTGTGCCTGGCTGCCCTCTCGCTCCCAATCTCTGTTCCGAGGCCGTCACCCCACCCTGGCCAGCTGTATTTCCAGATGTATATTTGGGCTTGTGGAGGGGACTTAGCAAGAGAAGTAAAAGTTTATTTTCTTTGCAGTTTTTTTTAACTCTTTTTTTTGGTATCATTAATCTACAATTACATGAGCAACATTATGGTTACTAGACTCCCTCCATCATCAAGTCCCCACCACCTACCCAATTACAGTCACAATCCATCAGCGTAGTAAGATGCTATACAATCACTACTTGTCTTCTCTATGTTGTACAGCCCTCCCCGTGCTCCCCCCATACATTATGTCTGCAAATCGTAATGCCCCTTTCTCCCCCTTGTCCCCCCCTTCCCAGCCATCCTCCCCAGTCCCTTTCCCTTTGGTAACTGTTAGTCCATTCTTGGGTTCTGTGAGTCTGCTGCTGTTTTGTTCCTTCAGTTTTTGCGTTGTTCTTATATTCCCCAGATGAGTGAAATCATTTGATACTTGTCTTTCTCCGCCTGGCTTATTTCACTGAGCATAATACCCTCTAGCAACATCCATGTAGTTGCAAATAGTAGGATTTGTTTTCTTCTTATGGCTGAATAATATTCCATTGTGTATATGAACCACATCTTCTTTATCCATTTATCTACTGATGGACACTTAGGTGACTTCCATTTCTTGGCTATTGTAAACAGTGCTGCAATAAACATAGGGGTGCATATGTCTTTTTCAAATTGGGATGCTGTATTCTTAGGGTAAATTCTTAGAGGAGTGCAATTCTTGGGTCAAATGGTATTTCTATTTTGAGTTTTTTGAGGAACCTCCATACTGCTTTCCACAATGATTGAACTAATTTGCAGTCCCACCAGCAGTGTAGGAGGGTTCCCTTTTCTCCACATCCTCGCCAGCATTTGTTGTTGTTTGTGTTTTGGATGTTGGCCGTCCTCACTGGTGTGAGGTGATATCTCATTGTGGTTTTAATCTGCATTTCTCTGATGATTAGCGATGTGGAGCATCTTTTCATGTGCCTGTTGGCCATCTGAGTTTCTTCTTTAGAGAAGTGTCTATTCATGTCCTCTGCCCATTTCTTAATTGGATTATTTGCTTTTTGTTTGTTAAGGTGCATGAGTTCTTTATATATTTTGGATGTCAATCCTTTATCAGATATGTTTTTATGAATATATTCTCCCATACTGTAGGATGTCTTTTTGTTCTACTGATGGTGTCCTTTGCTGTACAGAAGCTTTTCAGCTTCATATAGTCCCACTTGTTCATTTTTGCTTTTGTTTCCCTTGCCCGGGGAGATATGTTCATTAAGAAGTTGCTCATGTTTGTGTCTATGTTTTTTTTGTTTTTTTTGTTTTTTTTAGGAGAGCCAGGGCAGAGGATTTTATTTTGAAATAAAGTGAGAGGAAAGAGCTCCTGGCTCATGCCAGGAGGGGACAAGAGAGCCCCTGCCTATATTTTTTTCTAAGAGTTTTATGGTTTCATGACTTACATTCAGGTCTTTGATCCATTTCAAATTTACTTTTGTGTATGGGTTAGACAATGATCCAGTTTCATTCTCTTACATGTAGCTGTACAGTTTTGCCAACACTGGCTATTGAAGAGGCTGTCATTTCCCCATTGTATATCCATGGCTCCTTTATCATATATTAATTGACCATATATTTTTGGGTTAATATCTGGACTCTCTATTCTGTTCCACTGGTCTGTGGATCTGTTCTTGTGCCAGTACCAAATTGTCCTGATTACGGTGGCTTTGTAGTAGAGCTTGAAGTTGGGAAGTGAGATCCCCCCTGCTTTATTCTTCCTTCTCAGGATTGCTTTGGCTATTCGGGGTCTTTTGTGGTTCCATATGAATTTTACAACTATTTGTTCCAGTTTGATGAATAATGCTGTTGGTATTTTGATAGGAATTGCATTGAATCTGTAATTGCTTTAGGTAGGATAGCCATTTTGACAATATTAATTCTTCCTAGCAAAGAGCATGGGATGAGTTTCCATTTGTTAGTGTCCTCTTTAATTTCTCTTAAGAGTGTCTTTTAGTATTCAGGGTATAGGTCTTTCACTTCCTTGGTTAGTTTTATTCCTAGGTATTTTATTCTTTTTGATGCGATTGTGAATGGAATTGTTTTCCTGATTTCTCTTTCTGCTAGTTCATCGTTAGTGTGAAAGCAACAGATTTCTGTGTATTAATTTTGTATCCTGCAATTTTGCTGAATTCAGATATTACTTCTAGTAGTTTTGGAGTGGAATCTTTAGGGTTTTTTATGTACAATATCATGTCATCTGCAAATAGTGACAGTTTGACTTCTTGCTTACTAATCTGGATGCCTTGTATTTCTTTGTTTTGTCTGATTGCCATGGCTAGGACCTCCAGTCCTATGTTGAATAGAAGTGGGGATAGAGGGCATCCCTGTCTTGTTCCCGATCTTAGGTGTAAAGCTTTCATCTTCTTGCTGTTAAGTATGATATTGGCTGTGGGTTTGTTATACATGGCCTTTATTATGTTGAGGTACTTGCCCTCTATATCCATTTTGTTGAGAGTTTTTATCATGAATGGATGTTGAATTTTGTCAAATGCTTTTTCAGCATCTATGGAGAAGATCATGTGGTTTTTGTCCTTCTTTTTGTTGATGTGGTGGATGATGTTGATGGATTTTCGAGTGTTGTACCATCCTTGTATCCTTGAGATGAATCCCACTTGATCATGGTGTATCATCCTCTTGATGTATTTTTGAATTCGGTTTGTTAATATTTTGTTGATATTTCTACATCTGTGTTCATCAGGGATATTGGTCTGTAATTTTCTTTTTTGGTGGGGTCTTTGCCTGATTTTGGTATTAGAGTGATGCTGACTTCATAGAATGAGTTTGGAAGTATTCCCTCCTCTTCAATTTTTTGGAAAACTTTAAGGAGAATGGGTATTATGCCTTCTCTAAATGTCTGATAAAATACAGTGCTGAATCCGTCTGGTCCAGGGATTTTGTTCTTGGGTAGTTTTTTGATTACTGATTCAAGTTCGTTGCTGATAATTGGTCTGTTTAGATTTTCTGTTTCTTCCTTGGTCAGACTTGGTAGGCTGTATTTTTCTACGAAGTCGTCCATTTCTTCTAGGTTTTCCAGCTTGTTAGCATATAGATTTTCATAGTATTCTCTAATAATTCTTTGTATTTCTGTGGGGTCCACTGTGATTTTCCTTTCTCATTTCTGACTCTGTTTATGTGTGTAGATTCTCTTTTCCTCTTCATAAGTCTCCCTAGGGGTTTATCTATTTTGTTTATTTTCTCATAGAACCAGCTCTTGGTTTCATTGATTTTTTTTCTATTGTTTTATTCTTCTCAATTTTATTTATTTCTTCTCTGATCTTTATTATGTCCCTCCTTCTGGTGACTCTGGGCCTCATTTGTTCTTCTTTTTCCAGTTTCAATAATTGTGACTTTGAACTATTCATTTGGGACTGTTCTTCCTTCTTTAAATAGGCCTGGATTGCTATATACTTTCCTCTTACAACTGCCTTTGCGGTGTCCCACAGAAGTTGGGGCTTTGTGCTGTGGTTTTCATTTGTCTCCATATATTGCTTGATCTCTGTTTTAATTTGGTCATTGATCCATTGATTATTTAGGAGCATGTTGTTAAGCCTCCATGTGTTTGTGAGCCTTTTTGTTTTCTTTGTATAATTTATTTCTAGTTTTATACCTTTGTGATCTGAGAAGTTGGTTGGTAGAATTTCAATCTTTTGAATTTACTGAGGCTCTTTTTGTGGCCTAGTATGTGGTCTATTCTGGAAAATGTTCCATGTGCACTTGAGAGGAATGTGTATCCTGCTTCTTTTGGGTGTAGAGTTCTGTAGATGTCTGTTAGGTCCAACTGTTCTAGTGTGTTGCTCAGTGCCTCTGTGTCTTTACTTATTTTCTGTCTGGTTGATCTGTCCTTTGGAGTTAGTGGTGTGTTGAAGTCTCCTAAAATGAATGCATTGCATTCTATTTCCTCTTTTAATTCTGTTAGTATTTGTTTCACATATGTCGGTGCTCCTGTGTTGGGATTTATATTTATAATGGTTATATCCTCTTGTTGGACTGACCCCTTTATCATTATGTAATGTCCTTCTTTATCTCTTGTTACTTTCTTTGTTTTGAAGTCTATTTTGTCTGATACAAGCACTGCAACAACTGCTTTTTTCTCCCTATTGTTTGCATGAAATATCTTTTTCCAAATCTTCACTTTCAGTCTGTGCATATTTTTGGGTTTGAGGTGAGTCTCTTGTAAGCAGCATATAGATGGGTCTTGCTTTTTTATCCATTCTATTACTCTGTGTCTTTTGATTGGTGCATTCAGTCCATTTACATTTAGGGTGATTATCAATAGATATGTACTTATTGCCATTGCAAGCTTTGGATTCGTGGTTACCAAAGGTTCAAGGGTAGCTTCTTTACTGTCTAACCATTTAACTTAACTCTCTCATTAAGCTATTATAAACACAGTCTGATGATTCTTTATTTCTCTCCCTTCTTATTCTGCCTCCTCCATTCTTTATATGTTAGATGTTTTATTCTGTACTCTTTTGTGTTTCCTTTGACTGCTTTTTTGGATAGTTGATTTTATTTTTTGCATTTAGTTAGTATTTGGTTTGTCTGCTTTCTTTGCTGTCAATTTATTTTCTCTGGTTACATATGTTTACCCTTAGGAGTGCTTCCATCTAGAACAGTCCTTTAAAATATCCCGTAGAGGTGGTTTGTGGGAGACAAATTCCCTCAATTTTTGCTTATCTGCAAATTGTTTAATCCCTCCTTCAAATTTAAATGATAATTGTGCTGGATACAGTATTCTTGGTTCAAGGCCCTTCTGTTTCATTGCATTAAATATATCATGCCATTCTCTTCTGGCCTGTAAGGTTTCTTTTGAGAAGTTGGATAGCAGCCTGATGGGTTTTCCTTTGTAGGTGATCTTTTTTCTCTCTCTGGCTGCCTTTAATAGTCCTTGTCTTTGATCTTTGCCATTTTAGTTACTATATGTCTTGGTGTTGTCCTCCTTGGGTCCCTTGTGTTGGGAGATCTGTGGGCTTCCATGGTCTGAGAGACTATTTCCTTCCCCAGCATGGGGAAGTTTTTAGCAATTATTTCTTCAAAGACACTTTCTATCCCTTTTTCTCTCTTCTTCTTCTGGCACCCCTACAATGTGAATATTTTTCCGTTTGGATTGGTTACGCAGTTCTCTTAATATTCTTTCATTCCTAGAGATCCTTTTATCTCTCTCAGCTTCTCCGTATTCCTGTTCTCTGATTTCTATTCCATTGATAGTCTCTTGCACCTTGTCCAGTCTGCTCTTAAGACCTTCTATTGATTGTTTCATTTTTGTTATCTCCCTCCAGACTTCATCCCTTAGCTCTTGCATATTTCTCTGCAGGTCCATCAGCATGGTTATGACTTTTATTTTGAATTCTTTTTCAGGAAGATTGGTTATATCTATCTCACCAGGCCCTCTCTCTGGGGTTGTCTGAGTGAGTTTTGACTAGACCAGATTCTTCTGCCTTTTCATGGGGATAGAAGTGGTTGCATGCAGGTTGGGCATGTGTCAGCTGGCAGAACAAAATCCCTTCCTGCTTCTTCGTCACCTTGCCCTTCTCTGTTGCCTGTGCCATCTACATTCACACGGGGAGTAGTCTCTGGGATAATCTCCTGAGCTGCTGTGGGCGGGGCAGCCCTCGGGATAGCCTAGCGCACTGCGGGGGGTGGGGGTGGGGTCGCATCCGCACTGGTGTGTTCTCCTGCGAGAGTGGCCCCCTTCCTGCCTTCCAGACCTTGTTCCAGCTTCTGCTGCCTGTGCCTTCTACCCGCACACTGGGGGCAGTCTCTGCGATAATCTCCTGAGCTGCCGTGGGTGGGGAGGCCTTTGGGAAAGCCTAGCACACTGTGGGGGTAGCAGACGCACCTGGTGTGCTCTCCTGCGAGAACAGCACCCCTTCGTGCTTTCCGGACCTTGCTCCAGCTTCCTCTGTCTGTCCTGGTTAGCTGTGCACTGGGAGGAGATTCTGTGTGGTTGCTGAGGGCAGGGCTGTACCCCGGCTGCTCCACAGCTGTGGCAGGTCAGTCGGTTTGCTTGCAGCGCCAGCCGGAGGGAATGAATGGCAGGCTGCTTATCGCTGTGAGAGGCTTCGAGGCTGCGTTACCCCCCAGGGGGTTAGGGAGCCTGAAGTTCCTCAAGATCCCCAGCCTGCTGGGCTGTGCTGGGGTGATTTTGTCCAGCTGTTGAGCCCTTGTCCCTTTAAGACTTTTAAAAAGCACCCGCTTTTCCTTTGTCCCAGGGGAGCTGGCTGTGGGGACCCACTCACAGTCTCCATCTTGGATTTTACTTTTCCGTTTCTCTAATATCCAGTACACCATGCAATGTGTGTCTGTGCTCCTGGTGCAGATCACCAGGGCTGGTTATTTAGCAGTCCTGTGATTCCACTCCCTCCCCACTCTGATCCTTTTCCTCCCACCGGTAAGCTGGGGTTGGGGGAGTGCTGGGGTCCCGCCAAGTCACGGGTTTGTATCTTACCCTTTTCATGAGATGCTGAGTTCTCGCAGATGTAGATGTAGCCTGGCTGTCATACTGTATCTTCTGGTCTCTCTTTTAGGAATAGTTGTATTTGCTGTATTTTCAAAAATCTATATGGTTTTGGGAGATTTCCGCCACCCTACTCACACCGCCATCTTGAGCCTTGTTTGCAATTTTTGATCATACATATTCATCAGACTTACACTTGTACCATAGTTACATAGCAACTTAGAGTTCGTTACATAACATAGTCTCAGTATTCAAGAAAGAAGCAAAGCAAAATAGTAGAAAGATCTGGCTTCATTACTGGGCATTCTTATTTCTTTTCTGAGTCCCAGTGTAGCTTTTTGAAAAATCCCTACAATAACTGTGATGGCTTTGATTAAAGTAGTAGTAATGTGCTAAATTCTAACATGTTCACTTATGTCTTTTCAAATAAAATGGACTTTATTTGCAATTTTGCTCTTAACGGAGAATGTTTATGTGATGGCAAAGCTTTTGTTTCTAAGATAATGTTTATGTGACTGCAAAGTTTTTGTTTCTAAGATAATACTGACCCCCTTTATATACTGGGGGTCAGTACAATGAAAACAAAATCTTGTTACTGAATTTTAGCTAAACCCTGCTGTGTGGTGGAGGCTCTGAGCCTGAGACCTGCTCTTCTGTTGTCAAAAGTTCCAAACTGAAGACTTTCCACCTGCGATTCCCATAGAGGTTGAAAGAGCCTGAGAAGTGGCCATCTCTCTCACTAGTGATTCACTGTTATTTAATAGTGCTGTATCCCTCATTACC
>JAVSCE010020141.1:0-25133 GCA_032199065.1 Smutsia gigantea
TGACGCCAGACGCACAGGAGCCCTGCCTGCAGAGAATTTAGCGTGGAAAGCAGTCATTAATCCTCCGTAATCCTCAGGGGCGTCCCTAGGTAAATGCAGGAAAACCAGCGTTTCCTCCACAGAGAAACTTAAAAGGCCGTTGATATCCTTGGCGTGGGCCTCCCCGCCCCACCCCTCCCTCAGCCTCTGCCCCCCACCCCCACCCTCCTGGAGGCCCGGGCTACCCGAAAAGCCTCTGGAATCACTTGGCTCCCTCACTGGCTCTCCACCCAACGGTCATCTTGTGTGAGCACAGATCCGATTTTGCACCTTATTTGCTCACATCCCTTCATTGACTCCTCATTTCCATCTGCCTGTGGTCCAAAATCCTGAATTTGGCTTACAGTGCCCCGTGTGACACGGCCCCTGCCTGCTTTGCCATAATCTTCCACTTCCCCTGCTCCAGGCCCTTCGGATCCACATCTTCACCTTCCCGAGTGGGAATGTGAATCAGTGCGATCAGTTGGGAAAAAATGCTGGCGGCATCTGGTAAAAGCTAATGACTCCTGACCCTTAGGTAGATGGGCAGCTGAAATGTGTGTTTAGGATCCCAGGCCTGGGTACCACCTAATATCCATCAGCCACAGAGTAACTACAGCAACACATATTCACAAAGTGGAATCCAGCCGTGAAATCAACACCCTTCAGCTAAATGCAACAATATGGATGGATCTCCACAGCGTTGAGTCAAAGCAGCCCTAAGCCAGACTGCATGGTTCCATTTAGAAAAGTTCCCAAACTGGCAGAATTAAACTGGAATTCGAGGACGCATAACTAAGTAGTAACAAGCTTAAGGCGAGCAAGAGGCGGCACCGTGGGAGGCAGAATGGAGGGAACTGCCGAGGCGGAGGGTGCGCCATGACCTGCGACCCGGGCCGGGGCTCTGGGGGCACAGGGCGCGCTCCTCCGGCCGCCCTGCACGTCCTTCTGCGAGTCTCTTAAGCTGCATGTTTATTTTTGACATTCTTTTCTGTACCGTCGCTATGTTTGACAATACGGACATTCTAAAATAATAACCATGAATGTTATAGCTCTTATTTATGAACCACGCAACTGCCAAGGGCCAGCCCTGCGTGCGCCTGCGTCTCCTTCACGCACCCACCTTACTACTTTCCGCCCGAAATCAGTGGAATCCGAGGCTTAGCTGCCCTGCTGCCTGCTGCCTGCTGCTGTGGTCGCCGGGCTCGGAGGGGCCTGGGCTCCGCGGGGCCCGGCCTGGGGCGCGCGCGTCTCCCGCCAAGGTCGGCTCGGTCGCGGCTGGCCAGCGCCGCCCCCTGCTGGTGGAGCGCCGGGCCGCCCGCGCGGCCAGCCTCCCCGAGGCCCTCCGCCTGGAGAGGCCCAGCTCCCCAGACCTCCCCGCCACCGCCTGCGTGGAGGACTCGCGCCGCTCTGTGCGGCCCCCGGCCCCTGGAGCGCTAGCCCCACGTGTCCCACCAAGCTCGTCTTCTCTCCCTTCCTCTCTACCTGCTCTTTGTCCTCTGCTCGCCAGCACGGCGCGCAGGGCCGCCGTCCAGCAAAGCAAGCCCTGGGCCCCTCTGCCTTGGCCCCCTCCCGAAATCAGCAGGTCCGCACAACCATCTAATCAGGGCCGCTCAATTCGCTCCACAATGTCTCCGGGCCATGGCTCCCCGACCCCCGCGGCCAGGCCCCTCACAGCTGCATCCAAGCCAGGTGGCCCGCAGAAAGCGGGCACTCGACGGGGGCCTTCCCCCCTCCAAAACCCCACCATACAATTCATCCCTGGGGCCCTGGGGATCCCTACGCTCTCACAGGACAGCACGGCTGTGACCACAGCCAGGACACCCCACGCTGGCCAGCCCTCGGCTTGCACACTGGGGCCCCGGGACCAGAGCAGTGACCCTCAGCACAGGCAGAAGGCAGTCACGGCGAGGCCCACAGCAGCTCTGGGGCGGTGGGGCCCACAAAGTACTCAGCTCGGGGAGCCTTTCATTTCTTCAAGACTAAAATGCAGACGTGAAGAAACCAGTTGTTCCACAGACATGTTCTTCACATGATAGAAGAGGGTTTAGGAGGCAAAATAAGTTGGGAAACACTGAGTTAACACTAAACAGATTTATTGACGGCAAGCCTTCTCAGAGCCTTTAACAAAACACCAAGAATGGTGATTCTACAGAAAGGAAGGAGGGGAACAGAGCCGACGCGACCTGTCCCAGACCTACTGGGCCTGGGAACCCTTTTTATCACCGGGACCTTCAGGTTCCGTGGAAACATGGGAAACCTTTCTCTGATACCTTCTAGCTCTAATATTTTAAGATTCTTTGAATAAAAATGTTGGCTGTTTTTCAAAACAGCAGTAGATTCATAGACACGGAGAGGGGACCAGTGGTTACTAAGGGGGGAGGTCTGGGGGCGACGGGAGAGGGGATAAAGGGGCACAATAATGCACAATCACAATATAAGTCGGTCACGGTTGGTAGAACAGTGCTGAGAGCAGAGCTGACAAACTCTAACAACTTGTTTATAGACAGTGACTGCACTAGACAGGGTGAGGATTTAATAATATGTGTAACTGTTAAACCACTGTGCTGCATATTTGAAACCAACTATATTCAATGTATATCAGTGATACTTTAATAAATATTGGCTGTTTTTCTGAATTAAAAACTCAAGAGTATGGTTGTGAGTTGACAAATACTTCTATCATAGCAGGGACAAAATACAATGCAATTTCTTTTACCCACTGAACCCGACATTAAATGGAAACCACTTAGTTTTAATCCTTAAATCACTTTCTCATTTCGGGTACCCAACAAAGGTTAAGTCAATAATCTGAATATGCAAATAATCAAGACTCCTCGCCCTACCGCAGGGGGCCATTGACACCACTGGGCCGCAGGGGTGTCATTTACTGGAACACAGAAGCACAAGAGGGGGCTGCATCCAGTAAATATCCTATTTGTGCTACAATGTGTTCTTTCTCTGTGTAATAAGGGAACAATAGCCAAGATAATGCTAACAGGAAGACAATGAAAAATTAACTCAAAATGGATAACAGATTTAAATGTAAGCATAAAACTTAAAAAAGAAAAAGAAAACATTTGGGACCCAGGGCTGGGCAAATGGTTCTTAGACTTGACATCAAAAGCACAACCCCTAAAGGGAAAAATGGATCCACTGGACTTCGTCAAACTTAAAGCTATTGTCCTGTGCAAGGCCCAGTTTAAAGGGTAAGAAGACAAGCTGTAGAGCGGCAGACGGTATGTGAACCCTGCACACCTGACAAAGCACAGGGGTCTAGAATAAAGTACTCTGAAAATCCAGCGGTGGAGTAAAAAAGCCAACACTCCACTCAGACCATGGGCAAAAGACATGGAGACAGTCACCGAAGAGGAGATTCCAGTGGCGAACAGGCCCACGGGAAGATGCTCCATCCTTGATCACTAGTGAAATGCGAAGCCAGACCACAAACGTAGCAGCACCCACCCATCGGGACAGCCACAAAAAAGAGGGCCAACAGCAAAGCTGGGGGGCCAGAGAGAAGCGTGGGGAAATGCCGACTCTGCTGGCGGGGATGCCTGATGGCACCGTCTCCAGGGAAAGTCGTTTGGCAGTCTCTCCAGGAACTAAACATACAACCACCACAGGCCCTGCAGCCCTACCCCTGGGCGTTTCTGCCAGAGAATGTGATCATCCGTGTTTACACACAAACGTGCATACGTATTTTTAGCAGCTTCATTTGTATGACTCCAAACTGGAAACAACCCCAATGTCTTTCAGTGGGTGAATGGTCCAAACAGATTGTGATCCATCCACACCATGATACACTCTTCAGCGGTCAAAGGGGCAAACTGTTACACACAACCACATGGATGAATGTCAAGCGAACCATGCCGAGTGAAAAGGCCAACTGTAAAAGGTTGCATATTTTATGATTCCACGTATATGCTGTTCTTGAAAAGACAAAATTATAGACAGGGAGAGCAAATAAGTGGTTTCCGGGGCTCAAAGGGTGTGGATGGGCGGGAAGAGGGCGTGGCTTTGGAGAGCAAACCTGAGCGTCCTCATGGTGGTAGAAAAGCTCTGTATCTTGACTTTGTCCATGTTAATAGCCTGATTGTGACACTGGAATACAGTTTTGCAAGATATTACCATGGGGACAACTGGATAGAGTGTGCCCAGGATTCCTCCATATTATTTCTTACTCTGCACGTGACTCTACAATTATCTCAAAGTAAAAAGGTGAATTAAAAGAAATACATACTCTAGTATGCTAGAACCACCCCCCCACACACACACTCCAAGGCAGAATTATTAAATTAATACCAACCCCTTGCAAGGAAGTCTCCTCCCTTCTTGGAGAAGTCAGCTCCCAGGCTGACATCTCTAAAAACAGTTCATAGGACATTTGAAGTCGCCCTCAGGAGAGGGGCAGCACTCTAACCTCGGTAACCAAGGGCACTGCCCTCAGAATCTATGGGACCAGAGGACTCACCTGGCCACCCTCCCATCCACCCCTGAGGGCTGTTGCTGGCCAGGACTCCTGCACCTGCCACGTTTCCTGTTATATCTCCTGCTGAAGTGGTTCCATGCCCACCATCGGGGACGGTCAGAAAATATACCCAGAAGCACCGGGGAGGCCTACCTTGTTTGTTCGCTTGTTCCCTTCATCTGTCATTGACTTACTTAAATTTACGCTTGGGCTGCCTCAGAGAACTTTCCATAGTAAGTGAGCTGTTGGCAATCTGAAAACAAGGCTGAAACCTATGAACCAGGTGCTCCTGGAGAAACTGAGTTAGCAGCTGAGTGGCTCAAGGATTAGGACAACATGTGGCACATGACAGCCCAGAGTGCCCCACAGTTTCTTATGCTGTGGATGGTGGTGCTCAGGTCTGTCATCTCAGGACTGCCACCCTTATTGGTGGAGGTGACAGAAGCAGCCCCAAAGACACAGCCTTGTCATCCCTCCACAGGCTTGGGAAGAGCAGAAAGGCCTGGCAGTGGGACCGGAGCCATCCACACCCCCAGCGGCCCCCACTCAGCTCCATCCCACTCCCAAAAAAGCCTGGACTAAGCAGTCAGAAAGGCTATGGAGGTGACCACCTGGTGACAGGGCCCTCGGTCACAGCCACCCTCTGCTGGGCTGGCGGCCTGCCCCCCTGCAAGTCCCAGTCCCGCATCCGGTGAGCCCGTCTAAACACAGGCTACACCTTCCTCCGGACAAAGAATAGCCTTTTGGTTCTATGAACCTCTTCTTCTCAAGCTGAGGACAGCCCAAGTTTCCGGAGCACAGTGTGAAAACCTCCCTCAGAGCGAGTGCTGAATGCTGAGAAGCCTTATTCACACTATGAGGTCAAGAGTCACAAACTCATCTAAATGCATGTTCTCCAAAGTTCTTGGGGATGAAGTGGGTGTGGTATGGTGTATGCAATTTGCAGCATTTCCTGGAGTCAAAAGAGGTCAATAAAAGCTCTTTATCATGTAGTGAACATCATACTCTTTACCTAAGTAGGAAAGCATATGACGACATAGACAAGCATTAATTTTTGCCCCTCCACACTTCTTTTATACTGTCACTCTTATCCTCGAACATAATACCTCTGTGAAATAATCTGTGGGTAAACTATCATTTAGCAAAGTGTTTGGCTATAAGATCAATATTCTAAAATTAGCCATAATTCTATGTACTAGTGACAATTAAAAATGAAATTTAAACACCGCAAACATCAAAAATTGAGGAATAAATCTAATGGAAGATGTGTAAAACCTCTATACAGGAATCTAGAAAATGTTACGAGAAATATAATAAGACCTAAATAAATGGAGGGACATTGCATGTTCCTGGACTGGGACTCAATAATGTAAAGATGTCACTTGTTCCCAAATTGGCCTGTAGATTCAATGCAATTCTAGTAGGTTTTTGGTGTTAGTGGTTGTGGTGTGTGTTAGTGGTTATGTGGAAATGCAAAGAGCAAAAATAGCCAAGACCCTTTTGGGAAAGAAGAACCGGGCAGTGGGACTCCTTCTGCCAGGTGTCAGGACTCACCACTCTGAGGCTGTAGTAATTGAAGGCTCTATCAGCAGATGAAGACCATGGTAGAGAAGAGAGAGGCCAGAGAGTGACCACACGAGGGCAGGCGCTGGATTTATGAAGGGAGTGGTTCCTGGGATAGCAGCGGGGAGCGGATGGACTTTGTGATAAGTGGTCCTGGGCAACTGGGTGTCCACCCGGGAAACACAGCACTCCCAGTTTCAGGTGGTGTAGACGGACTGTGAGGGGCAAACAATAAACCTTCATAAGACAACATAGGAGATGGTTTTCCTGACCTTGAGGTAGAGGAAGATTTCTAAAATTAGATGAAAGAACACTACCATGAAGGAAAATATGAAAAATTGGATTTCACTAAATTAAGAACTTCTATTCATCAAAATACACCCTAAGTGTGCCCCCTGTTTGGATTTTTTCTGAAGTAGAAAAAAATCATGAAATAGTTAGGAAATTTTGGTCAGTCTTGGGGGGAGTGGGGTTGCGGCTCCAAACCTCTTACTGGGTCCTCCTGTTGAGGAGGGAAGAGTCCTTCCTGTTCTGTTTCCTTAAAAAGAGGAACCGAGTGTGGCTGTGACAGGATGTGACACCTCCTACGTCCAGTCCGTTAAAGAGGCACGTCCCCCGGATGGATGCAGTGGCCTGTGTTTCTCCCAGGCTGGCCCCGCTCTCAGCCCCGCACACGTACGGATTCACGCAGGCCTCGGGGTGCTACCCTCGTGCTGCAGATGAGGGAACTGAGGCAGTGGGACCACGAGCCACAAGGGGCAGAGCCAGGCTTTGAACCGGAGCCGCTTGGCCTCCACCTCAGCCCCAGCCCCCTCCCAGCAGGCTCACTGGGACCATCCCACCGGGGCTCCTATGGATGACCTCCTGCTTCCTTCTGACCGTCAGGCTCCCTCATGCATTTGGCATCTGCAAGCTCCAGTTTTGTTCACATACTCCCTAAAATAACTTCAAACAGTTTTTATCCCCCTCACACATTAGTTGACAGTTAAAATATTTCATAAGTTTAAATAGTTACAAGGAATACAATTTCTGGCATATTGTAAATATTGACACTTCGAAACAAAACTGTCATATCACTTTTTAAAATGTAACCAGATGGAATATAAATGCCATATCGATTTGATGTCTGACATGGTCCATTAAAAATTGTTCATGATCGACCTCTTTTTTTAACATTTAGATACCTGGCATCTTTCTGTTACCCACAGACCTCATATTTCTCTTTTAATTCTTCCACAGATATTTATCGTAAGGTAGTATTTTTACATTTGAAAGTCTTATTGATCCCTCTACATGCTTCTCTGCAACAAAAAACTATATATTAATTGCAATTTTATAATTTGTTTTTATTTCCTACAAGGCTTTAAATGATTCTCCTGCATTCATTATCATTGTAACTATAGGTTCGCAACTGATCTGAACACAAATATATTACAAGTTTGGAATAATAGTTATTAGCCACAAAAAGTTCAACTTTGTTGGAAACACATCTCTTAAAGAAAAGAATGGCGCTTCCTTTTTCTGTCATTTCATAGATATTTCTGTTATTCCAGGAAGGACTTGTGGTGGGACTGAGACCAGGCTCTTCAATTCTATTCTCATTTCTGTAGACACCAGTGCTGAGAGCTATGCTCACCTGAACAGTAGGTGGCACGGAAGGAAATTTTGCTACAGAAGTAGCACCCAGTCCTCTGTGCCCCTTCCAAGTTATGTGCCAGAAATCACAGTGACCTCCTCCCGACAGTGTGGGGGGTTGACAGCTGACAACTGAATTAGCTCAGCCTTCAGGGTGAAAAAAGACAGGCTCTGGCCCTTCCAGCCAGAACCGCCATGTAAATTTGCCAAAGTGCCCATCACAAAGGGAGAGAGGAGAGGCCCCCACTCTATGTTCTCTAGACCTTTGAGGAAACATGGAGTTATCTCTTCGGCCATAGACATGCGAATCTACAAGAAAGGTGACGTAGCAGACATCAGGCAACGGGCCGTTCGAAAAGGAATGGCTCACAAATGTCACCAGGGCAGAGCTGGAGGAGCCTACAGTGTCACCCAGCCTGCGTTTGGCGCTGTGATAAAGAAACAACGAAAAGGTAAAATTCGTGCAAAGAGAATTAATGTACGGATTGAACATATTAAGCACCCTGAGAGCAGAGAGAGCTTCCCGAAGCATGTGAAGTAAAATGATCAGCAACAGAAGGAAGCCAAAGAGAAAGGTACTTGGGTCCGACTGAGGCACCAGCCTGCTCTGCCCAGAGAAGCACCTTTGCAAGGAAAACGGCAAGGAGCCTGAGCTGCTGAAGCCCATTGCCTGGGGACTCATGGCTTGATAGGTGTGAACAAAGTAGAAGACCTCTGGACCAAAGAAGGAAGGGAGGGAGGCGGGGAGGGAGACGCGCACTGGAAACCACCTGCTTCCAGAGGCTGTTTTATGACCCCAGTGGAGTCTGGGTGTCTGCAGGAAAGGTGTGTCAGCTTAGATGAGCGTCCAAAAGTCATCTTTCCCTCGCCCGCTCCCATGAAAGGCGTTTATACCACAACGCACAGGTGCTGGGCTCACACCTGTGACTGCTTAGGCCGGGTGGATGTCCGCAGAGCTGCCCTAAGCGGCATTAGCGCGGGTGTGCGGCTTGGCCCCCTCCGCACTGCCCGCCAGGTCCGGAGCGGAAATCCTCCCCGGGCAGCCGCGGCCTCTGCCTGGCCCCGGAGTGAGCCGGGGCCGCGCAGGTCAGCCGGCCTCCAACGGGGCCCTGACAGGCAGCGAGATGGTTAAATGCTCTTACACAGCAGAGGCTGACAGATTCAAAATCCTGGGTGCTAAAAAAAAACAAAACTGGCTAACTGGTTCCAAAATTGATATTTAACAGCAAATGAATTCGTAGAGCCAAAAAGAAAATATGCTTTTCTGAGACTGCAATTATTCTCTTAGAGGCACCAAGTTTAACCCAATATATTCAAAGTTCTGGGGGACATAAAAATATCGCTAATTCCTTTATACCTTTGCCAGTAAAATGTTTTAAAAATTAAAGTTTTCATCTCTTCTTTAAATAAATTTTTGCCAAACTCTTAGAGCTGAAAATTTAGTTTATTCAGTTTATGGGAGAATACAGCCTAATAATCTGATCTGCCTGGCTGGCTCCTTGTGAAACCTAACAGCCAGACAGACACACTTTCTGCCAGAAGGTGATTCCATTTTACGATTCAAATGCTGCTCCCATTTCCAGGAATTTTATAGAATCCACAGAGATTCAAATTAAGGAATACATTTTATACAATAGATTACAAAAAGTAGTCAAAATAAACTTGATAAAGGTCTAATATAATGAATGTATCTATTTTATAATAGGTTACAAGAGCAAGAAAATAAAGGCATATGCTCTTTAACATTGTTTGATTTACAATAACACAATCTAACGTGTACCTAGAGTGGTAAGTTACTCATGAAGCAAGGGGTATGCTAGAAGGCATGGTATTCCTTTGGTAAATTGAAATCTGTAATTTAAATGTGTGCATAGAATATTGATGTGTGTCTTGGCTTGTGAGATTAATTAAATGAAAACTGAGTTTAAAAATCAGAAATAATTCCACTTCAGATTTTCCCATGAATTTAAAGGAGAAAGGTATACACTGCTTAAGCAATCCCTCTGGCAGCTTACATATCATAGTTACTCCCTGCTGCTGGACAGGAAATATGAAGCATTAGATAAGATGAAATAAGATGGAAAAAATAATAACTGATCAAAATTGGACCATTTTTCGAAATTATTTAAACGTGGGTTTTAACTACCTCATTGATTAGTGCCCAGCCACTATGCAAGAGATTGTGTGGAAATTTTATCTGGGTTTTATCCAGGGTATCTTCAAAAATGTGCTAATCCCAGAAAACACTCCGGTTAGCTTTCACAGAATTGTGTTCATTAACAACACTGTTTCAGCTGTTTGAAAGAGCTTCCTCTTTCCACCTTACGCTATGCCAACCAGGCTGAGTCCTGAGATCAGCAGAGGGAGAGAAGGCATTGTTGGCCTTTAATGTTTCCTACCACTGCCTTTGCTTTGCTCTATGAGGTTCTCCCACAAGGCCACTCTGTTCTTTGGCTCATGCTGAAGACACAGGGGACCTGGTCCAGGCCACTCCTCCCACAGCCACACTCCACCCCTCCCTCGGTTCAGAGCTCCCGAGGGCCCACACGTCCCGTGTCTGGACCCCTGGAAGGTCGTGTCCTGGGCCAGCTGAAGGTGTCCACCTGAGGGCCCTGAGAAGGGGCCTTCCTTCCTCACAGACAGAGGCATCTGTGGAAGTGGCCTTCTGAGCTCTCCAAGCTCCCTAATGAGCTGGGGTCCCCAGGGGGATCTCCCCAGCTCAGGGACCTCGGTCTCCACGGCTCTGTGACACGGACCATGCTGGTGACCTTCAGACACTGTGTGGTTCCTTAAATCAGGGAACAGGAGCCACGGTTGAGAGGTGCAGGTTTTAAGCCTCATTTTGTGTTGCTGCTGAAAGGGACTGTGATTAAGGTCTTTCAACAAGCTATGGAAAGGCATGTGCCTGTCCAGTGGTTTCCTGGGCATTAGAATGACCAGCCATCTCTGGGAATTTAACTGTGAGCTTCAGCCTACATTACCCAGAGGACAGGAAGTGGGAGGGATGGCCACACCAGAGGTCCCAAGGTGGTGTGGGGATGGCCACAGGGTCTGGTCTGGGCTACTTCCATGAGGCAGTTCCCTAAGGGGTCACTAAAGGACTCTAAGGATAATTAGCACTGATTCTCTTTTTGATTGTGGTGAAATACACGTTGCATAACAACACGCGTACCACCCACCACACGTAACCTGAGCACTGCTGTTTAATGTGTGCAGCTCAGCAGCGTCCAGTAAGCTCGCCCGTCAGTCAGTCGCCTGTCCTGGCCCAGAGCACGTCCATCACGCAGACAGAAACCTGTCCCCATGAGCGCCCCCAGAAGCCGCTGCCCCGTGCCCTTGCCTGCTCCAGGTGTTCACTGCACATGGCCTCGCACACTGTGCGGCCCTCTGTGCCTGGCTCCTTGCACTCCACGTGCTCTTGATCCCTACTTCATGAGCTTCTTTTCATCTAGGGTAACATGCCAGTGCATGGCTTCTCGCCACAGCTGTGACGGAAGCTAAGGTCGGTGCCGGTACCCCAGGTTCCGTCACCCCCACCCCCCACTCCAGCTCTCTGGCACCCCCTGCAGTGAAGGCAAGGGTGCCACCTGGGGCTGGAAACCAGCTCCACAGGGCAGACCCCTCTGCCTGTGGTCCATGAATCAGCCAGGCTGTGCTTGAGGGTCTCTTTCAGCCCTAAAAGCTGGGTCCCCTTTAATGCTTCCTAAGGCAGTAGTTACTGATAAGACCGGGTTGAGTGTCAAAGCTCTCTCCACTTCAGTGCCTATCAGGAGGCTGCAAGTAAAGCTTCTGCCTCTGAGTGTGCGCTTGCAGGCCTGGTGCACAGCAGGGGTTGTCCTCATCCTGAGTGGCCTTCCCGCTGCCCACTGTCCGCCACAGTAAGGCTGGGCCTTGCCCACTCTTTGCCTGGAGGACCAGGGGCTTAGGTCTGGTCCCGTCTAATGTGCACTGGGGTCTCCAGGGGGCGAAGTCCCCTCTTGTACGGGCGTGCACTGGATATGACACTCCTCTGCAGGACCCCCCACAACCGGACAAGGAGAGAGCACCTTGCGCCCGAAACCACCATTTGTGGTCAGAGAGGATGGGGAGGCAGAGGGAGGCCTTCTGTCCCATCCACAGGCCGAAACGCCCCAGGAGGGCCTGCCTGCAGTGCCTGCCCCTGAGGGGTGTCTTCAGCGGGGAGCAGGGCAGGAAAGAGGCATCAGGTCTGCTGCATCCTCAGCAGGCTGCAGCCCCTGGAAGGCAGGGCCTGGCGCGGGTGCAGAGAAACGGCAGGAGCCTCCCCAGCCTTGGAAGGGGTGTCTTACGACCGCCATGGAGTGGACGCTTCCTGTGCAGGTGTTCACAGCAAGGCCAGAACAGACGACACTGAGTTTAGAAAAGTTAAGGCTCCAAGTACAAATTCTGAAGCTGGGTAATAGCCTTAAAGGGAAGGAAAAGCAATAAGCAAACAGGAAAAACCAATGTTTTTTTACCCCAAAGGACCAGAAAAAAGATTGGGCCTTTGAATTATCAAGGATGAACAATGCCTGTATCCTTAAAGCTGAGGACATGAGGATTTGGGATCATGGTAGGTCACAGGGCAAGGTTTAAGGAGAGAAGCTGTCAAGAGGCAAGGTTAACTTCATGATGGGTTCTTGAAGGTCATGTCTGGAGGTGGGAAGCGAGGGTGAGGTGGAGGTCGTGACTGGTGAGGCAGGAGCAGCTGCTCGGATCAGCCAGGGCCTGGGAGGCTCGGCCATTTGGTCTGGACCAAGCTGGTGCTTCTGTGTTGCTCCATTGCAGTCCCAGACCGACCTCGCCATGCTGAGTCACGCATTTGGTGGTGGTCCGCAGGAGATGGGCCTCGTGGTGGGGGCCAGCTCCCAGATGCCAGGGCTGCCCCGTGCCACAAATCCCTGTCTGGCCTGAGCTGAGGGAGGAGAGATATTTCAAACTGAGTGAGAGTTTGGGTTTTGACTATCAGCTGAAATGGACTGGAGCCGTGCCATTCTTAGCCTTGACTGGGCTTTGCTCAAGGCCGGAACAGAGGGGCCGCTCATTTGTTATTCACTTACCTGCTCTATTCATTTCTGGGCTCCCAGGGCTTAGAAAGGCGCTTGTCATAGACCCTGTTTGATGGACACACGCTGAATGAGCAGATGAGATTTCATCCAGGGTGGACGATCAATCAGCCCAGAGAGTGGGTTTGAAGAAACAGAACAGTAAGAGAAAAACTGAATTCTGCTTTCGCTTATATGCTGTGGTGCCCTGCTCATTTAGTAAATTGGGTATTAAGTATGTGGCCTTCATCTCTCCACGGATATCCAAGAACCCAAGCAACTGGCTTACCGAGCCAAACCCGAGAGGCTGATGTACGAAGGCAAACACCCTGGTTCAAGCAATTGCCAGCACGTGTTCATTTCCTCACTTGCTAAGAAGGAAAGTTCTGCTCAAGAACCTAGCAGAGATGTGAGCACCAGCAAGTAAGTAGGAGCTGAGATCTGCAGGCACTCAACAAAATAAGACTTTCATGTGCATGAAACAGCCTTCTATTGGAAGAAGATCCACCTAGGACTCTCATGGCCAGAGAGAAGTCAGGGCCTGGCTTCAAAGGACTGGCTGAGTCTCCTGTTAGGGGCTGACACAGAAGGTGATTGATTTGAAGCCAGTGCTCGCTGACCTCCCGAAAATCCCCCAAATCCTAGGGCCCTTAAGAATTACGGTGCTCTCTAGATGGAACAACAATGCGTGGGGGACAGCGCAGGTTTCCTGTGTGGGCTGCTGAATATTTTAAGCCCACCATTGAGACTAGTTCTCAGTAAAAGGATTCCTTTCAAAATATTACCGCTCACTGACAAAGACTCGGTCACCCCAGAGCTCTGATGGAGATGCACAAGACGAATGCCGTTTTCATGTCTGCGAACACAATGTCCTCTGCAGTCCAGACCAAGGAGTGATTTTGACTTTCAAGTCTTACTAAAGGAATAAATTTCGTAAGGCTAGAGCTGCCAAGGTGATTCTCCTGAAGGCTCTGGGCAGTCAACTGATTCACCATTCTAGACGCCCTTAAGAGCATTTGTGAAGCATGGGAAGAGGTCCAAACATCAACATTACCGGGAGTTTGGAAGTGCATCCCAGCCCTCCCGGACGACCGAGGGGCTCAGGACCCCGGTGAGGCGGGCACTGGGCACTGCAGTGGGAACAGCAAGGGAGCCGGAATCGGAAGTGCAGCAGAAGATGGGGCGGATCGCGGCGTCTCAGGACGAAACTTGAACGGAGGAGGAGCTGCTACGCAGGGACGTGCAAGGAAAGTGGTGTCTTGAGATGGAACCTACTCCTGGCCAAGGCGCTGTCAAGGCTGCTGACATGCCAACAAGGGATTTAGAATATCCCCTGTGCTCGGTGATGAAGCGGCAGCGGGGTCCGTATCCCGTGAGCTCGCTGATGAAGCGGCGGTGGGGTCCGAGAGGCCGACTCCCATTTTAAAAGTTCTATCAAATGCCGTCAATCTCACGTTACAGCAAAATTGTTCATGAAAGAGTCAGTAGGTGTGGCAAACGTGATTGCTGAAAGGCTGCGGCCGCCCCAGCCTTCCGCAGCCCCACCCCAAGCGGCCAGCAGCCGTCGTTGCTGGCAGGACCCTCCGTGGGCGAAAGACTGAGACTCCCCGAGAGCTCAGGCGACGGTGAGCATTTTTTAGCAGCAAAGTATCTTGTAATAAAGGTATTTTTTAAGACATAATGCTATTGTACACTTAAAGAGACCACAGTATAGTGCAAATGTAATTTTTATATGCCCTGGGAGCCCAGAAAGTTCTTTCAACTCACCTTATTGTGGTGATCTGGAACCAAACCCATGCTATCTCTGAGGCATGTCTGCAGAGGGGATCCTCCACCTACTGGGGAACACCTATGCACACCGATAGCTGGTGAGAGAAGAGAAGCTTGCCCTCAGCCATCAGAGGAAAGGCAAGGATGTCTGCCCACCCTCTCCCTGCAGTCCCCAGGCAGGCCGACACGGCAAGGCGTGGCAGCATGCCCAACAGTAAGAAAGACTTGAAAACTGGCTTTATTCAAAACTGATGTGACTGTGTGCGCAGGTGAATTGAGGAGGACTAAGCAAGCTCAGCAACACTGCAGATGTCAGGCCAGTATCAGCACCTACATTCCCACCGATTCGCAGCCAACAGATGGAAAATGAGGTTAAGCAGTGTCACCAGGACTGTAAGATACTCAGGAACACAGTTGACAGAGGAGGTGTAAGGTCCCTGCTCACACTGGCGACAGCAAGGCAGTAGTGAAATGAAAGAGCAAAAAGACATTAAGTTCATGTTACTCAAGACTCTGTTTGTAGATGTCTGTATTCCCCAAACTGACGTATAAATTCCAAGAAATCCCAGCCACAACAATCCCTCTGCCAGCTTTTCAGATAAAGATACACTGAGTACAGTCAAGAAAATGGGCACTCCCAGAATGGGGGGAAATATACAGAAAACAAGTGTCTGGCAAGACTAACAACCGGGACGTGGAAGGAAGTCCTACCACTTGGTGATGCAATGACCAGCAGCCTGGCTTACAGAGGGGCAGCGTATTTGAATTCTTCAAAAGAAAGATCCGTGGCCAGTAAGTACAGGAAAACATGCTCACTGAGTGAGTGCACACCAAGACACAAATTAAATGAGTTGGTACACGTACCCGCTAAGATGTCTAGAGTGAGACCGGACTGATGATACCAAGCACGGTGAGAATGTGAAGCCGTGGGGAGGCTGACACACTGCTGCTTGGAGTATAAACAGTGTAAGCACTGTGGGAAATGACTTGGCAGACTTTAATTTAAACACACACGTACGTCCTAAGGTCCTCACTCAGAGCTGTTTGCCCACGAGAAATGGAAATGTGTATTTGCACATAAATGCCCACAGTTACTTCATTAATACAAACAGTGGAAACAACTACTCCAGTCACCCACAGTCATCAACAGGTGAGCCGGGAAAGAGGCTGTTAGTCAATCCCACAGAAAACCGTCAGGAATAAGCACAGTGGACTCTGACACGCGCATCAGTGTGGGCAGCCCAAACTCCCACCAAGTGACAGAGTCATAAATCCAGGGGCGTGTGACCGCAGCTCTAGGGGCCATCTGGCTCCAGACCCCGTGGTGCCAAGGACGGGAGTGGGGACCAAGCTGGGTGCGGATGCCCTGCTGCCGGCGGAGCGCTCACCCGCCTGCACCCCCACGCCCTGCAGGTAGGCACACCAAGTCACCCAACTGTTCTTTCAATGGGTTCTTTCTGTATGTAAATTAGATATTAATATAGTTGATAAAAGATAATCAGGGGCTGCCACCCTTCTGGGGAAGCAGTGTTGGGGAGGCGTGTTTTGGGGGTGCTGGATCTCAGTTACAAGTGTATTCTTGTAAGCTCTATGTTTATGTGCCTTTTATTTAAATTATCTTTAATTAATAAAGTTCAATTGAAAACACTCAGTCTGCGAAACGGAGGCCGATGTCGTGAACAGGCTTACATTCGCCTCACTGCTTCTCCCACACCACACGGCGCACGAAGCCACAGCAGTGACTTGCCTCCCCAGGCAGTTCTTACCCGCGGGACAATAAAGCTGAGTCGCCTTGAGGCCCTTCGCGGGGCCAGCACTCTGTGGGCTGCTCGCCTGCCCACAACTCACGAGCTGATGCGCCACCGCCATTGGCTGGCTCCATGCGTTCTCATCCCAAATGTCGTTCTTTCCCTTCTACTCATGAGATGTGAGACTCACCTGCAACTTTCTGTACGAGAGGAAAGGTCGGGTAAGGAGGCAAAGGGCATTAATGTCAGGGATCAACTGAGATTGTCACTCTAAGGCAGGTTTTCTCAACTCGGGGTGATTCGGTCCCCCCACCTCAGGATGCTGGGCAAAGTCTGGGACTGCTCTGTCGTCCCAGCCGGGAGAGGAGCGGCACTGACTTCTCATGGTGGAGGCCAGGGATGCGGCAAGGCACCTCGAGGCGCCCAGGCGGCCTGACAGCAAATGCCAGTGGAGCCCACCGCCACTCATTCCGTCTCAGCTTATTTCATCTCACTACTGCCGTCGAAACGATGAGGAACTCACACCCATGAGGCCAAAGAATGAACACAGAGATGAGAGAGAGGATGACCCTGGCCTTTGTTCAGACACAGTGACCGCCACGCAGCTGCGGGAGAAACTGGTTCATGTACACGAGAATGTGTGATTATCTGGAACATCCCCTCAACCCTCTGCCGCTAAGCCCTGCTCCCAGCAGCTCTCCTTCTGAGTCCCAGGGCTGAGATTCTGTCTGCTCCAGCTCTGTGGCTCGGAGATTCTGACAAGATCAGAGTAGTCTAACCACTCCCTTAACGAGGCTACTTTGTAGACAGTTTTCTTGGGCTGAAATGATTGACCACATCAAGACCACGAAAGGAGCACTTTCATAGGTGAAGTTCTGTCTCAGCTTCTGCATTCAACAAGACAGAATTAAAAGGTTAACTTACGCCAGGCCCCAGTATCCTGGGGGTGTTGGTGCAACTTGTCTAAAAGACAAAGAAAGAAAAGAAACTAATAATTATTGAGCACCATCCTGTATGTTTTATCTGATAAATCACCTGAAAAATTTTTAAATGGTTCAAAGGACTAGAACCAAGAGAGAGGATAATACACCAAGAATTTTACTGGTAACACCTTTTTAATAGGCCAAAGTAACTGTACAGTTCATTATATTCTTCCTGAGAATAATTTATATCCCCCAACAAACTAAAGGGAGGGTATATTTTTCAAAATTATTTAACAGAATGGATGGTATAACAGGACATGAGAAGAAAACCAAATTCTCTGCTTAATTCTCTCCTGGGAAGACAGACACAATGAAGGGTTAGTTAACTCCAGTGGCTGTAAAACAGTCAACATGGCTTTAATCTTTCTTTATAAATTATATAAAAATGGAAAACGGGGATGGTTCCAGACCGTCTCCTCAGTGCAGTCTGGAGGTGCTCTCGTACAAAGCATTTCAGCTTCTAAGAGAAATAACATCGTTACAAAAAACTGGCACATTATTCTGGTGAAAAAGATGAAAAGTTTCTAGTGTTGTTCTAACAGCTAGTTTCCAACCAAAATGCTCCACATATCCGCATGGAAGTGGAAGGCGGGGAAGACAGGTTGCTGTTCTTCTGAAATGACTCATGTCTTCAAAATATAGCTTTTATATTCTTTCTTTGTAAAGTGGTATTAGCATATTGCAACTGAAGAGTGCTCCCACAACAAAAACTCCAGTCTGGATAATGATTCTGCGGCAGGCAAAGAGACCCTCAGCCCCATGGGCTCCCCCGTTCTCCCCACTGCAGCCGGCTGGCTCACGATCAGCAGGTCGCTGCCTTGGCCAGTTCCACAAAGACACACCCTAATGTGAACATAACCCGTTCTTCATGATTCTTACAAGCTTCCCCACGTACAATTTCCATTCTCGGAAAAATGTCACGTTTTGGATCCTGAACTTTTCTGAAGACCATGATTAAAAAAGCAAGGCAAAACAAAAATCAAACTTGAATCAAAATGTGGTTAAACTTATGTGAGAAAGAAGAGTCTCAGCCAGCTGTCAGTCCAAAGAGCTGGTGCCATTAAGTGCTGGAGACCGAGGACGGGCGGGTTCCTTGCTGCTGGTGGGCCACAGGCCCTCCTCAGCGGGGGTGGGGAGCAGGGCTCCGCAAGGGGGCTCAGTGCGGCCGCGGCTGCCCGAGCACTTTCAGTCTCGCCTGGTCGATGACGTCCAGTAAGTTCTTGGCATCCACGGCCAGGGCGTGGGCGGCAGTCAGCATCTGCTTCTTGTACTCCTGCTGCAGGCTGGTCATGACATACTGTTGGGCCAGCTTCATCTTGTTGATGAGCTCACCCAGGTCGGAGTTCAGCAGCTTCTGGGCCATCTCGATCTGGAAGGACAAAAGACAGGTCAGGCGGGCCGCTTTCAACCGACTTCCCAGAGAGTTTCCGTGGACCTTCCCAGGAGCCTCTGGGGGAAGAAACTTTCTTCCCCATAAACAAATATTCCTTTTAAGGATGTAAAACCAATGTTCCCTCTAGAAGATCAGCCAAAACAGCGTCAGCAGCCCTCTGCTCCTTCCACGGACAGCCTTGGTGACACTGCACCCTCCATTCTGTGGCTGTTACTTAGACGTCACCGACCTCGGTGACTGGCAGGGCTTTTCTCTGTTTCTTAACCGAATCACAGAACCTGACGGAACCTCGAAGGTCATCCAGATGAGAGCCCCTCACATCAGAGTGGTAGCTGAGGAAGAAAGTTATTTTCCAAGTCACCCAGCCAGCTAGTTAGTTTCCAGTTTAAGACAAAAATCTGGGTCTTGACTTCCAGTCTAGCGCTCTTTCCACTATACCACCTATGCCTCAGACACGCCTCTGCTATACAAAGGATGTCACGAGACACTCACCCCGCTTTGATGTAAACTCTAGACTCTCCCAAACTGAATAGGGGTTGGAAGTAGGGCAGCAGTGCTGGAAGCAGCTGCAGAACATGACTGTCATCCTACAGGATTAGAAGGCTCGTCTTAGGGGTGCTTATCTGTTTGTTCAACCAATGAGGATTTACCATTTGTTCTTTTAACATGTACTGAGCCCTTACAATGTACAAGGCCCTTGGTGGTGTGGACATAAGAATGAACAGACAGGTTCATACTCAGTCCAGTGTGGAGGAAGCATGCATGGACCCGCCTGTAACACTCTGGAGTAGCTCACACAATAGAAACAGCCAGAGAAGAGGGCAATTCATCCATTCTGAGATGGTCAGAAAGATATGACAGAGGAGAACTCATCTGAATTTGTCCTAGACTGTAAAAGCAAGCTGGCTTTAACTCTGAGGGGCCCCCTATGTCCTGCCAGGCTGACCTTTACCCTACTGACAATGGAGAGGTCCAAGAGATTTCCAGGAACAGGAATTACATGATCTAGAGAGGTGTTCTAGAAAGATGGCTATGGTGGCAGCGTGGAGGCTGAATGGAGAAGAGCGGAGAGCCCAGAGTCAGAGAAAGCCGTTCCAAGGCTGCTGTGCTGATTCAGGGAGGGGGACGGTGCAGTGAGGATGGAGGAGCAAGGCCCCATGGGAGACTTGATGAGTCCTGGAAGGTGAGCAGCTGGGTGGACTCGTGTGTGAGAGAAGGGGGCTCCTGGGGGAAGGGCTGGCAAGGGCGGGGCAGTCCCTGTGCCTGTGGAAGCAAGTCGGGAATAGCAGAAGGACATCCGACAGCTGGTGGCCAGAGCTTGGGCAGAGGTCCCTCTAAAGCACAGAGTTGGAAGGCATCAAATATGTGGAGCTGTAGAAGCACATGGGGGAGAAATGGCAAGGACAACAGGTGTCCTGTGAAATGCAGTGGGCAGCAGCTTGGGAAGGACCACGCTCAGGGCACAGAGGAGCACCAGAGGGGGCGC
The DNA here is from genome assembly GCA_032199065.1 of Smutsia gigantea. Lineage (NCBI taxonomy): Eukaryota > Metazoa > Chordata > Mammalia > Pholidota > Manidae > Smutsia > Smutsia gigantea. The sequence continues at coordinate 20,110 of JAVSCE010020141.1, forward strand.
CGGCCAGAGCCGTGGAGAGGAGGGCTCTGAAGCCGCGTGGGGGCATCTCACTGAGGGCACGGCTAGGGGAGCACAGCCTTCGGAGACCCAAGAACAGTTCCAGCAGCGAGATGAGGGATGGCAGGGGGCCCAGAGGGAGCTGGCCCAGCACGTGTGCAGGGGTCAGCAGGATCAAAGCAAGGCTCCTCTTCTTCTTTAAAAAAAAAAAATTAAAAATATATATGCACGTAGAAGGGAGCAATCTTTGTGTAGAAGAATCAGCGTGGATAAAGAGATTATTCTAGACTTTATCAGCTGAAGTAGGAATTTAGAAATGGTCCTGTCAAAATATTCATTTGTTAGGGTACCACTTTCTTTCCTCTAGTATATGGAACTTCTCCACTTTTTAGCATAATTCTTGCTTGTTGTGGAACACCAATTAAAGTCCCAATAAAGTAGGTAAACTAGCTAATCCCCTAATTAGCTAGGAATATAAAGTTATACTGTGCAAGCAGTCAGAGGCATTTTCCAAAATGATTTAAGTGGTTTTGTGGAGGTGCGCTGACGCCATTCACAACGGAACCACTGACACTGATGGGCTATGATCGGTCTGTTAACATGAGCATCACTTGCACACGACGTGCCTTGGAGACGGTGCTGCTCTGAGAAAGACACGCCACGGCAGCCCGGTGGCACCAGCAGTGAACTGCGGTCGTTACAGAATGCCCCGCAGCTCTATGTTAGGAATGCTCTATAAGAGAGTTGGCCGTTGTCTGGAAAGACAATGAGTGCTGGGAAACGCTCTAGAGGAAAAGAGACTGACAGATACGACATGTGACGTCACCTTCGTGACCCTGCACTAACAGGAAGGTGTGCCTGGGACACTGATCACTCCAACAGGTCCTGCGGATTGGAAGAGCATGCTGACGTGGCGCTCAGCTTCTAGGATGTGACCTGGACTTAGAAAGCACTAGACGGCAACAGGGGGTGGTGTACACACTCTGCTCTCCATTGGCCAAAGAGAATGTGGGTACGGAGAGCCCGGAAGGGAGAATCAGAACACACATGCTGTGAAAGTGAAAGGTGGGGAACTGGGTCAAGGTCATAGGGAGGTCTCTGTCCTAGTCTTTAAAAATCATTAAAAAGCAAAGCAAACGAGAACCCTGCCTGCTGTGCTGAAGGACAGACCATGCCCCTCTACAGACAGCAAGAGGCATCTGGAGGGGAGGTGGTGGAGGAAGGCCAGGGCACAGGCCCTGGGCTCCAGGGGCAGTCACGTGTGTGCAGATCCTCTTATTTGTTAGAACACAAATGGCCAAAGGTGCAAAAATACTGATTGTTGCTGGGAGATGGTATTTTGGATAAACTCTGATACCTTAAAAATATTTCGAAACACATGTATTAATGCAAAAGTTTTGTGTTACCACTTTGGGCCACCAGCTTGTGAATTCTGGTTTTTCCAGAAGAATCCAAGGAAGGAGGGCAGGCCACCTTCTTCCAGCCCTGACTAGTGGAGGTGCCAGAGGCTCACACCGCCACCACTAGTGCGGTAGTCCCGCTCATCCACACAGTCACCCTGCCTTGAAGGCCCCAACCCCACGCAGAGGCTCCATAGCTGGCTGGCACTGGCTCAAAGGACCTGACCCACGTCACTGCTGCTCCACACTGCCCCTACGTACTGGCAGGCAGCTGCATGCCTGGGCGCCCCCAGCCTGGGGCTGGGCCTGTCGGCAGCGGCCAAAGAGTCATACCCCGGAGAGCAGTCAGAGTTGCCTTGGCTGGTCGGGCAGGTGCTGACACCAGCCTCCTTGTAAAACTGCACTCAGGATGGACCAGGGACCTGCCCCGGGGGTGTCCCCCCGCCCCCGCCCTGACCAAGCAGGAAGGGAGCCGAGGCCTACCTCTCGGTGAGTGCTGGCTGGCAGGGCGGGAATGGTCTCATCCACAGTGGCTAGTAATGTCCTCAGGGCCAAGCCGACTTCCTAGCAGACAAGACCACACCCAGCATGAGCGCACTCGAGCAGCTCCCGGCAGAGCAGCAACTGTGCACGTTTCCTCTTCACCACTTTAAGGAAGGTTTCTGTTTGTCTTCCTCAGCCCAATCCTGTAAGCTATCAGGCAGTTTCCCCCAAAGATCCAGATCTCTGAATACTCAAAATGCGGCCCATCCATACAATGGGATATTCAGCCTTAAAGAGGAGGCGGCTCTTTACACAGGTACAACATGGATGGACCTTAAGGACATTATGCTCAGCGCGATGAGCCAGTCACAACAGACAGATACTGCACGATCCCACTTACTTAAGGTGCCTGGGCAGTCAAGTTCAGAGACAGAAAGGAGTGGGCTGGGGGCGGGGAGTTGTTTAATGGGGACACGGTTTGTTTTGTAAGGTGGAGGGCTCTGAAGATTCACTGTGTAACAGTGTGTATGTATTTAATGCCCCTGAGCTGTAGATCAGCAGTAAAAGTGGTTAGGATGGTAAATCTAATGCTATATGTATTTTACCATAATTTCGAAAAAGCACGTTCAAGTATGTTTTAGACATGCTGGCTTAAAGTAGTCTCAGTGCTCTGGCACGCTGCACGCCTCCACGCTCCTGCTGCGGCCAGGGCACAATTAGTGGGAGCTACTGACAGCTTGGCCCGGGCCCTTGCCTCCGGTCTCACAGTGCCCTGCTGTCTGCCATGAACACAGTGGGGAAGGGTTAGTCTGGTGGCATAATATTTTCATTTCTGTCTTTCTACCCTTATTCAAATACTTCAGTGAGCCCCACGAACTCACCCCTCAGCTCAAGAAAAGCAGGACAGGTGACCCGCGGCGGGCCTCTCTGCCACTGCCCCTTGCTCAGAGTGCAGCGTCTGAACCGGAGGGCTGCACCCCAGCCTGTCCTGCTATGCTCACCACCAGCCTCACACAGACTAGTCTGCGAGATGCTGCTGTCTGCATAGACGGCATCATACAGTAACTTACTCTTTTGCTGTTTGCTTTCTTCACTCCAGGCTGTGTGTGAGCCAGCATTATCAAGACTGTTGCTCCAGGACATTCCCAGCCTGGGGTCAGGGTCAGGAACAGCAGTTCCCATGATTATGGTTCTGCCCTGACGTGGTCTCAGACTGGGGACTCTGAGCACGACTGCTGAAGCATCAGGTCTGACTGAGGGGCGACGCAGCTTCCTCTGCTAATGGGAACATTCTCTGCTGGTAGAGGGCTGTGCTTTACCTTCACCATGGGGACGTACTCCTCTGGCAGGGCGGGCTGGATCTTGCTGGACATTTCGATGACAGCTTTTACCAGGCCAGTCACGTTCTCGTACACCCTGTCATTGGACCGGTCCAGGTTGGCAGTGGGAGGGGGGCTGATTTCCTGGGGCTGAAGCTGCCAACACAGAAGCCAGTTATCTTTCTATTCCACAGTAGATGGCGGCATAGCGCTGCAGCTAGCTTAGAAAGACTTTAAGAGAGATCAAGGCAGATCACATAATTGATTTTCTTGTCTACACAGACTATATCGTTCAGTTTGAGGATGACAGTAAAGTAATTCATCCAAATGAAAAATCAATGAGGCAATAATTTTTTCTAACTTTGAGCTCAGTTAAAGGAAATGAGATGGAATCATACACATTATACTAGAAGCCCCAGATTCTTTCAAATAAGTGATTCCATGTCCCCCCAGAATCATCCACCAAGAGAAAGAACCCACATATTTTATATCCTTCTGACGCTATTAGAGAAAGCTGGCTTTAGGGGCCAAGTGTTCTATGTTAAGACTCCAAAAGTTTCCACTTAGTTTGAATAATGCAGTGAAAAACTGTATGGCTCAGCTTAGCTGCCTTCAAATCACCGTATGGGAATGTACTCCTTTTATGATTACAGAAAGCTGACAAATGCGAGTGTTTTTAGGCGGACACCGTCCGTTGCATAACACTGCTGAAGTGCCATCAGGGGCCCCGCACGGCACTTCCTGGTGGCGTGGCCCCAGCTCCCCACAGGGCAGTCATGATGGAGAGAAGGAACATATACAAAAACGTTCGCCACAGGGCGGGCACCGAGACACAGGTAAATGTAACCCAGGATGATATGAGCACTGAGGAAGAACACAAGGCCTGCAGAAAGTCTCTAGCAGCATCAAAATCCAAACCGGCTACACTAGCAAACAAGAACAGTGTGTGTGTCTTAAGAAGACTAAACAGCAGCACAGACCAGTTATTCATTCATGAATCTGCCGCCAGTGCTCTGCCTAAAATGCTAGGTGCCCATTTTTGACCCCTCAGGCTGACTTTGCCCAAGGAACCTACAACCTGGGTGTTCCAAGTCGGGTGTGAGACCAGAAGGGACAAGAACAGTCCCACCACTGCAAGACGTTCATGTCTCCCTCCCTCTGGCCCACATCAACGCTGGTCCTGGCAAGGAAGCAGGCAAGAGCACCCTCCCCAGGCTTCCCGGTTTCTGGTCCAGAGTCACATGCAGAGTGCTGGGAGTGATAAAGAGCTAGACAGACACACAGACACAATGTGCTTACCCTCCATGGCTATTGTTGAGCAGAAGGTGAGGAAAAGTTAAAGAAATTTATCAGAGAAAGGGAAAAAAGAAAAACAATATTAATAAAGGCAGCAGACAAAACCCCCATAAAAACACATAAGCAGAACAAAAAGGAGAGCAGTTTGAAGTTGCCTGTCAGCTCTCAGTTGGCTGGCCACCAAAGCGTAGCTGCAGGGCCACCTGTTCAGGGTGCCCACACTCTCAGTGAAGAGGCCTGACATGCACCATGCTTGTGTTCATGAGATACATGAGGAAAATAACATGCAAAGCCCAAGGGTGACAATCTGGCAGCTAGGGGTGAATCAAGAGAGCCAGGGGTCTTCAAAAAGAAAGAAGGCATATATATGCTTGTCCTCACCGGAGACCACCCATCGGACTCCTGAGTGGCTCGGGAGAGACCTGCTGCCTGCATCCCTGGCTTCCAGCCCCAGCACTTAGGGATGCAGGCTTGTCATTAGCCAGAGTGCCACCATTAAAATCCTGACTTGTGTGTGGTGTGTTTAAAA
>JAVSCE010020142.1:0-68418 GCA_032199065.1 Smutsia gigantea
AAAAGAAAATTAAATTATTTTTTCCATATTCTACCCTGAATTCTTCCTAGTCTCCAACCAAATCTCCTAAAAATAAAATCTGCTTTTCTACTTATTTGCTTCTCCCTTTTCATTGACTTTAATCAAGATGAATGTACTGTTTTGTTCCTTTTTTTAAGAATCTGTTAAAATGCCCAGCACTTCATAAGTTTTTGAAAAAGTATTAACTGATGAGAATGAGTGCTTTTTAAATTTAATTTTCCATAAAAACACAAAAGGATGAAGTTGATCCTTTGTACAGGCTACCTGCCTATTTCATAGGAAGTGGAAGAGCCCTATATTCTTCACTTAGTCTTTCACCACACACCCAGGAGACAAGTAGCAATTACTGAAATCACATGCTGGTGCGTTTCACGCTTAAAAAATGATAGACCTGTTTTTCTTTTTTTCAGCCCCCTCCTCTAAGATATATAAACTCAAGCTCACAGTTTTCTGACAAAAGTTCAAAGTTTTGCTTTAAAATGATGAAATAGTAGAACTGGCCAAGTGTCCATAGCACTTCGAGAAATCTTCTTCCAGGCTCCCTCTGGTGACCTCTGCCTGGCATCTTAGCTCAGAGTCCTAGATGGGATTTTCCACAGCAAAATGAGTCAGTATAGCTTTCTTCTTTCCACCTTACCTGTCCAGAGCAATTAGACAAGAACTGGAATATGTACTTATGTGGAAGAGCCCCTTGGATGGACTGCCTTCCATAGGTGCCCTCCGACCTGGTATCTCTTCCATTGGAAGAATCTTCCAGGGAACCTCAGAAGGGAACAGTTCTGCTGGCATTTTTCCGGAAAAAGATGATAGCATTTTCTTTCAATTCTCCCTTTTAAAGCTCTTTCAGGGTTTTGGATCACAAAAGGGATAATAATGAGATAATAATGATCTTCAGCACCCACTAATCCAGATTTGGGGAGCATCGCAAGATGAAAGACAATCAGTCATAACTGTGAAATGAACTAGTTTTGTTACTGTATGGATCCATTTTTTTTTTAATTCTTGAGACTTGTAAAAATTGGATTTAAATTTCATAGCATCACCTCAAATTTTTTTATAGACAATGAAAGAAAAGGTCCTTGTTCAGAAAAAGCAGTTCCTTAGGGTCAAGATCATGCTGGTGAAGCAACAGTAAATAATGGGCCGTTTCAAGAGCCCTGTTGATCTCTGAGAATGAAAGGGGAGATTCCCAAGTTTGGATGTTCCTCTTCACATGGAAATTCTGTTTAATATTAAAGAAAAATATACTAAGATTTTATTTTATTGTAGGTGAATTTTAACATCCAAGAGTAGTAATCAAAACACACATAAGATCAAGATAGATTCCAGAAGGTCAATTTATTTGTTCTCTTACGGTGAGAAATAAAGCCGTCAATCTTCAGTTGAATATGAAGCCAATTTGGAAAAAGATTTGTAAACACCAGATCTCCCACAAAAGGAAAGTAGGCAACCTTGCAATTAGGTAATTGAAGGAATGTCCTTTCATTTTCACAGTTTTGGACCACGGGGCCAGAGACACTTAAGACCAGTTTTAGCTAACTCCTACATCTCCTTTGGACCCCTGTTGACCCATAGCATAGTCCTAAGGGCACATCCATTTTTGCTACTTTTTTCTATTTTCCACTGCCTTATTTTACTTCCTCTGTAGGTATGTTAATAAAATTTTCTAGACCACATATAAGCATCTACTAAGATCAGTGTTTCTGAAAAGTTGTGGGTACCTGGAAAAATCACCAGAGATGTTCAATAACTCAGATTCCTCGTCCCACCCAGACCCATTAAAGCAGAATCAACTGGAACGATGCCAGGAAATGTGCATTTTAAACATTCCCAAATGATATTTCTTATCTAATTTTTTTTTGAATCATTGACTTGGTCTCTACTCTGGTTGCTTACTGAGAAAAAAACCTATACCTATGAATTTAAAAGTTGTTTGAGGCTGGTGCTTTTTAGTATAGGCCAACTTTTCTAACTAAAATTGATACTTTAACTCTCAGAGGTCCTCTTTATTTGAGATTCATAGAAGTTTCTTTATTCTAAGGCCCTTAAGTAAAATACCAAGTATATGATCATTTTACATCATCAGAAGATTTCAAACTTTAATCTCTTTACATCTTTTTCAAAATGCCCATACATTATACACACAGGATGAAATTTAAGCCATCTATACATTTATTTGTCAGTTGTTGTTAGACCCTTTCAGATATAACCTTTTAAGATTTGCTGAGGTTTACATATTCAGTTATTTTGTATTCTTGTTTATGAATTTCATTAACAAAATCTTTTCTGAGGGTCTGTCAAGAATCAGAAACTACCCCATACACCAAAAATTTACTGATGACTAAAACAGGGTGATGGCAATAAAAATTTAATGCATGATCCAGTTGCTATTTATAACAAGTTTGACTGGAAAGGAATTTATTCAAAATACAGCTCTGTAATGACTTAGGTTTCACTCAAGTCTGGTCAGTACATCTTGCAAAAGATAAGTGAGGTACATTTATAGCTGGCTTTAATATCTATATGCAGCAATATCTGGGGGGCTATTCCTAAAATATCTAAAACTCATTTTAAAAATTTGTTAGCAATACAGAGCAGAAACCTATAAATAACTGCTGAATTATTGCTTTCTATAAGTGGGCAGGGCAAGTCTGGCAAAGAGATGTAAGACCAGGTTGTGGTATGAAGAGCTTGGGATACTGGTTAAAATGGATTTTTACTTTGAGCAGAGCTTGTATGCCAACGTACATCCTCATCAATCCTGCCGATACATTCTCTGCACTCCCTCTTCCTCCAACTTCTCTCCAGAAGGTGTTTAGGACAAGCTCGGGGTAATTACATCAGGTCTAATATTCCCAGGGCTACCCGGTGTTATACAGAATACATACAATAGAAATCCAATTACAGTTCAGCATTCCATTTGATTTACTTATTTTTAAACCTGGCAGATGTTAAATAGGTTCAATAAACTCGACAATAATTTAAATTCTCTATATTATATTTAAAATAGTTCTGAGGAACTAAGATGTCAATTTCCTCTGATTTGTTACCACCATGCATATTGCTTTCTATGAGACTATTCATTTTCCTGCCTCACAGCCGCTGTCCTCATCAGTCCACATTTATGTCCCCTAATTCCTTCAGATGCAGTTCTGAATGGGCTGAAGCACCCTCTGACAGGCCTAAAGGCATTATGAGAGCCAGATCCTGACAGGAAGCCAGGAAGATAGACCAGCCATCTATGTGTTAATGTGTCACTCACGAATTACACATGGCTGGCTGCAAAATTAAATTGCTCGTTCAGGATATCAGCAGAGACATAGATACAGCATTATAGCTCTGTGTTCCTATTGTTTTCGGATCAGAAAATTCTTTACTTGTGTACCCTTGCTAAATTGTGTTCACTGAAAGTGCAGATTAAAAAGGGTATTGATTGCAGCTTTCCCCAGGACCAGAGTAGTTCTGTGATTTCAGAACATAACATTGAGAAGGAAAATAATGTGTGTTTCCAGCCTTGGCACCTGGAAAATTCTGAAAATCTTTAAAGACAAGGACTGATAATGAGATGATGTTGCTAAACTTCCTGGTAGCTATCTGTGCCGCTGTGTCTGGTCTCCCCTTCCTGAAGGGCAGGTTTCACAATTATTCGATGCATAATACTCACAGGCTGCAAATACAGTTGCATCTCTAATAATGGCTGCTCTACCTACGGTGGGATCAAAAGATGGAAAACAGTCACCTAACCCAGCACATGTCATTAGCAACATAAACACTGACCACATCAATAATTTTGACTTCCTCTACATGAAGTAAACACAGATGAAATTGCCATCATTAACAAGGATTTTAATTCTGCTTGAGTCAAGGTCCAAAAAAATGTGTTTATTTAAGAGTGTGGAAATAAATAAAGGCCACCCAAATGAGAATAAACACAGGTTATTTATTCAGAGTTTCCGAGGGCATCAGTCACCACGACTTACATTTGACAGAGGCTCCAAGGCAGGCAGGGGAGTAGGAAAGCTCTACAGTAAGTGAGAGAAAAGCTCCAGGTGTGCACTGGCTGGAGGACATTGGCACAGGGAAGCTTTAGGCAGGAAAACTAGAAGCAGGGCATGGTATGGGATGGACTCGGAAAATGCCTACCCTTCTCCAGTTGGTCCAGAGCTGGAAGTCAGAGCGAGAAGTAGGGACGTGAACAACTCCTGAGCTTTCTGGGCCAGTGGCCACAGAGGCTGTGGACTGGCTTCCTGCAGAGGCTGGAGGTCACAGTTCTGTTAGGTAGAAAGAGGGACACAAGCAGCCGGGAAAGGGGAAAATACAGTTCAGGGAAAAAGCTGCCCAAACTGCCCAGGTAGGGGGTCCCATGTGAAGACAACAAAGGCTTTGCAGGGAGATAACTCCTTGCCTATTGGGCCAGGCCAAACCGGTCCCAACGCAGTGGCAAATTGGGCACAAACAAAACAAGAACCGCCCAAACCACACCTCCTCATAATCTCATTGAAATAAAATCGAGGTTTTGCTTCCCTGCGCCATGAGCCTGTCTGTGCGCGTGTTGGAAAAGACATGTGCACCAAGAGGAATGTGTGTCTAACTAGAGCTGTCAATCAAATGACTTCACCCCGTCAATCAAAGAAGTGCCTCCTGGCTAGGACATGATAGATAAACACTCCCTCAAAGGTTCAGTGCCTTCCTCTGCCTTAACCCTGGCCTGCTCCTCCCTTGGAGTGTATTCAAATAAAACTTTCACTCTGCTTCTCTATTGTGTCCTCTGCCTTTCATTTCTTTGTTGCAACAGGGACAAGCATTGGGGAGAACCCCCTCAGCCCGTAACAGTTCTGTTGCCACATGTGAAATCGGACCATTGTCCATTTGTATATTCAGTCTCTCCTGAGAGTTTTTTAGAATAGTCATTTAGGAATTAAATTCAAGCAAGCTAGTTACTGCAGTGAAAGCAGCCTTAACCCTGTTGAAAGATAGTGAGTAAACATAACATCAAATACTTATTTTTAGGGTTTAGGACTACTCGCCTAAGACTAATGATACCAACATGTTGACAGGAAACGAAGGTGTTCATAATCTGCTTGGCTTCCACTGAAGAGGAAGGCAGTCAAGACAGCTCTGAAAATGCATAAAGTGAATATAGGATGTGAGAAATTACACTCACATGCCACAGTGGCTGTAGGAACCAGACGATGCATTTGCCTTTGTTATGGGTCATAGAGGACCTGCCTATGGACTGTGGAAAGGACTACCAGAGTGGAGAGGAAGAAGCAGTCAGCATGAAATTAGTCCAGGAAAGCTTTCATGAGGAATGTGTAGGTGGAGCGAGGTTGTCCAAGATGAGACTTGGGTGGGGAGAGAGCAGGTGGGGAGGCAGTTAATGTGGTGCGGATATAATTGGTTCAGGCTTAGACTTAGAGATGAGATGGTAAATTTAATTACAGATTCTGCAATGGCAGAGTGATGGCAAAAGAATGAGATGAAAGAAAGTTGCAGAAGATACCATAAAGACTATGAAATGCACTGCTACTGATAGTAAAAAAAAAAGGAAGAAGTGAAGCTAGTTTAGAAGGATGTTGTACTTGAATGTGGATGTGTTTCGTGGAGGTGACAGAAGCAGGATATTCAAAAGAAATCACCTATAAGTAGTCGGATGTCTCCTACTGCATTTTAAAATGGGAAATTACGGCAAGTATGTATTTGAGATACTCCCCAGGGAAGTGATATTTAGAAGATGCAAATACAGTCTCCTTAAAGCACAAACCTCTTGAATAATGGCCACACACGATAAATGGAAAAATAAGAATTAATGAAGGGTTTAGCAAGGTAGGATTTGAAATTCACACAGCCATACTGTCTAAGAATCCTGTGAAAATCCATAAAGATGGGGTAAGGGGGGGTGGGGTGAGGATCATGTCACGTTATATGAAGCAATCAGGTAGGAAAAACACTATGGAAGGCACTCTATAAAAAGAAATATTCTTTCATTAGCTGATGAACTAAAAGATTCTATTTAAACACAAAATGAATTTTAAGAATATCAGGGTAAAATTTACAGCCTTGGCTTACATGACAATTGAATACACAGACTAGGAGGACTGCCTGTGTCTGCTTGGAAGCCTGCAAGCTAAATTATTTATACATAATTAAAATGAACAAATCAACTGAAGAAGCTACCATTCATACATCCCTAAGAAACAGCTGGTTATGCAGGAATATAGGAAAATGTATTATCAATACAAATGATCTCAAACCAATAGCAACTGACTTCAATATTTTTTGTTAACATATAATTACTGATATTAGAGGGAGTTTGTGTAAATTTTACTGAAACACAGAGTTGGGAAGATTTATGCAATGTATCAGGACAGATTAATTAGAATGTACAGATGAGGGAACTGGTGACACACTTTTTCTAAGAATGAATCTTCCCATACCTTTTTAAAAGGAATGCTCCTAAGCATTGAAACTCTGGCAACTATTCTGTTAGGGCCAACTTGTTTGATTTCTATTTTATCTCTCTTACCTAATTCTACAAAGTAAGAGATTAGGAAAGCATTTAAAACAAGATTTCCTTCCAGCCCATGCCAGCCCATATATTTCCATAAAGTTTTCATCATCTCTTTCCCACTGATTAGCACATAGATTTCATTCCTAAAACTAAGTGTGATGACTACATGAGAAAGGATACACCCCAGTTCTGAGAGTGGGTATGATCATTGTTAGATAATTGGTGGACAACAGGTATCACAATTTTAAATATGCATACTGATGACCTAATGTTACTCTGTTCAGAGAATACAACTTTACAACATGGTTCACGTGAATTGTTCATGCAAAGTGACATGCTGAAGACAACTTAAGCATCTAATGGAAGAATAATCAAACGAATCATTGCACAGCTGTATCGTGCAGTAGTTCTGAGCTATTTAAAAAAAATGAGCCACTTGTAAAATTGAAAGTATGAGCACAGGACTCCTTTCTAGTCCCTATCAATTTCCCAAGAGCTTGAGATCTCACGATATCCTGCCATCCCACAAGATCTTGAAATCCCACGAGACTAGGCGCCCTCAGAGAAGAATGAAGACAGCTGCTCGGGACTGATTAGGCGGTTTTTGAGCCACCCCTGATGCTCAGGCGCATGCCAGCCTAGACTGTCCTTGCCCCAGGTAAGGGATAGCAGTTGAAGGGATACCAGACTACATGTAGGTAGCATATGATGTCATTTCAGCAAATTATTATTGTACATATGTATAAAAAAGTTGAAAAAAAAAGGTCTTGGAAAGCTATATACCAAACTGTTAATGGTAGCTTCCTTAGCAATTATTTAAGAAGGATAGTGGAGGAAAGGTTTGGGGAAGTTTAAGTCATTCATCTATAAAACTCTGTATTAACGTATTTACACCTTTATATTTTTAGAATTTCTATTTTTACCATTGCCTTCTTCCTTTCTTTGTTTCGAGTTCTCTTTTTTATATAAATAAGTAGAAAAACATTCAATGCAAAATTACAAGTTCTGATAAACACATATTCCAGGTAATCTACACCCTTAACAAGGTAAGGAGCATTTCCCTCACCATCCCACCCTTTCTCAAACAATCTTCACCTGTCTGAAGCAACTAGCATTTCTGATTATTTGCACTGTTCTAGAAATTCCTTAAGTGAAATCACACAGTAACTACTAATTTGTGTTCAACTTCTCAAGCTCAGCATGTTAATAAGATTCTTCCATCTTGTTGCAGCTCTCAGCCGTTTATTCCTTTTCATTGCCTAGTAGTGTACTATCATAGGAATACAGATTTCCTCCACAATCTGAAAGTAGAATGTCCCTATAAAACCTTTCAGAAGCCAAAATGGTGTAAAGTGAAGATGCAGTTACCATTCATTTATATGGAAAATTTTTTTAGTGTTCCCAGACCCAAAAAATAACCTCTCTTAGGTTTTTCAGATACCTTAGGACACATTCTGCTAAGTGAATGCATAACATAAATTCAGTTAAGGTACAAATGCACACACACAATTCAAAGCCGTGTTGGATTGATCCTGCGATGTTGAGCATAGTACTAGAGAAGGAGCTTTGGGGCTGCTCTCGCTATCTGCCAGGGAGAAAGAGCTGGTCAGGGCCAGTCTCATTTGTGCCTAGCTGAGGATGATTGGCACTTTTAGCCTTTTTTCATAAAACTGTAAATCCTCTTTGGATTTCTTTTACAAAAACAAGTCCCAATGTAAGTCTTTCCTAAAAGTGAAGTGGCATAATGTGATCTCCAAAAAGTGAGGGACACCTGTATACCCAGATTTATCAATTCACTCTCCTGCTGATAGACATTCAGGTTATTTGCAACTTTTGACTACTGAATAAAACTGCTTTGAATAGTGTTTAAGAAGCCACTTCGGACATTTTTTTTTTCACTTAGGCAAATATTTTGAGCATATTTCTTTGTGGGATGTTTTTCCCCTCAGTAGAACTGCTGGGTTGTATAATAGGTGTACATTTAATATTAGAAATAACTGATCAGCTCTCCAAAGTGGCTTTAAGATTTTGTCCTCCAAACTGCAATGTTTTAGAGGGTTGTAGTTGTTCATATATTTATGAAGATTTGCTATCAACAGTTTTTTTAACATTAGCCATTCCAGTGGTCTTAATTTATATTTTTCCTTATGATTAGTGATATTCTGTACTTTTTTATCTATCAGTGGGTCATCCACAAGTCTTCCTTGTGAAGCGTTTGTTTTTTTTAGTTTTAGGAATTATTTATATATTCTGGATACAAGTCCTCTGTTACATATTTGAAAATATTCTCATAATATGTGGTTTACCCATTTGTACTTCTTAGCAATGTGTTTTGATGAAAAAGAAAGGTTTGTTTTTCGTGAAATCTATTTTCACTTTTAAAATTTTATTGTTTTCTGTGAACTAAGAAATATTTGTCTATTATCATGCCACAGGAATATTTCCAGTATGTTTTCTTCTAGAAGCTTTATATTTTTAGCTTTAAAGTTAATTTTTCTGTATGGTGTGAAGTAAATGTCAAAGTTTTCTTTTAATTGATATCCAGCCTCATTTGTTGAAAATATTCTCGATTTCCTATTGAATAGGGGTATTTACATTCTCTATTGATATATTTTCTTGTCCTATATCAATCTCATACTGCCTTCATAGTAAGGTTTATAGTAAGCCTTAAAATCCGATACTATCTATCGTACTACTTGTTTGTTTTCCAAGATCATTTTAACTATTAGAGGATTTTTGCAATGCCATTCATATTTTGTAAATAGCTTTTAAATTTCTATTTTTAAAATAGACTGGGATTATGATTGGCATTACATTGAATTTTAGCTTTATTTGTAGATAGTTGTCAATTTATGAACATTGAGTCTTCTAAGCTACAAACTTGATTATCTTTACATTGATTTTAGCAAAATTTTATTTTCAGTGTAGGGATATTAGCTTTAGTTAAAATTCTTAACTATTTTATGGCTTTGGGTGCTATTACAAGTAGAGAAGTTTTTCTGAATTTACTTTCCATTTGTTTGCTTTTAGTATATGGAAATGTTGCTGGGCAGCTGTGTCTGGGAGATCTCTCCCTGTGCACCAGGTGAAAGCTTAACCTAGATGGGGGAGGTTTCTTGACTGAATGAAAAAGAATTCTTGAGCAGGTCAGACAAATGTACGTAAGGGAGGAATTCATTAAGGCAAGAGTAGAAATGAATGGCAGCAGCCTTGCAGGAAGTAGGGAACAGAAAAGTACAGAGGGAAAGAAAGTTTGTTAACACTTTCTTGGTATAGGGCAGATTCCCTTGTTATCTCTTAAAGCCAGGGTCATTTGGCGTTCCATGTACACTTAGATCTGTACTGTATGGGGACCAGCCCCTATCTCCCCAGGTTTGGGGGAGCCATGGAGCATGGGATGGAGTGTGGTTATTTTCTGAGAACTTCCCAAAGAAAGGAGATGTTCAGGCAGACCCCTGCAGCTGCAGTTCCATCCAGGTCACCCAGGTGACAGGAACTTTCAGGCCCAAATCTGAGCTCTCAGCAGCCCATCCGTACTTACCAGGGGTAAAATGGAGACTTGGAAATAGAATGAAATAGCAAAAAGACAAAATGCAGTAAGTTGAGCAGTGAGAAAGCTTTCTTGAAAGTTACGCACTCAAAGAGAGAAGAGGCTTGGGCGTCCTCAGAGAGGAGGTGTACTGAAAAGCTGGTGGTTCCCTCTTTTAAGGGTTTGTCAAAGGGCCAGGGGGTATTGGAAAGTGGTCTCCTCCAGTGAGAGACATTAAGTCTTTTCTATTATCAGTCCTCCAGGTAATTCTGCAATTTTAACTTAACACAAGAAATTGGTCAGCTCCTCTCCAGGATAGCAGCTTCCCTCTGGAACATACCAGTTGAGACCAAGACTACCTGCCTTGCACCGAAGGTGGGCTGAATTATTGTCTGTGTGCTAAATAATATGTTAGGAATCTTACCTCCTAACTTCCTGGTTTTTAAAATGGAGTCTTAGCCTTATGATGGAATCTTTCCTGTTCTTACTATATTGTTTATATCTCAGCATTTTTCATCATAAGTAGGAAAAGTTAACTATGATGCTTGTGCCAGGTCCCTGCCCTATATCAATATTACATATATCACACACAGACACACATATATATGTCTCTCACACATACTTTTTTATGTGAATATATATATACATTCATCTATCTGTATTCTCAAATATAAATATATGTATAAAATTATTAGATATACAGTTCAGTATATATATGTATACATTTTCATATACATAAAAATCCATGCACATATAGAATAAACTATTAATCAATTAATTGATTGTGGCTTATTGGGTAGCTCTGAGAGAACTGACTTTTCTGCATTTCACTTCTCTGCATTTTGCACAAACAAAAATAACAACTAATCTGTACTGGGAAGGTCACTGAGGTTAATAAAGATAATTGAATTTGTTAGGGAGAAGTTATGCTAAATTTTTTGTCTGTATCATGCCAATTGATACCTAAATATAATTTCTTACTGTCTCCCAGTGTGGTATTATTTTTCTATTTTTTTTTTAACATGAGTACAGAGGAAAGTATATTGAAAGCCTTGAGCCCGACCTTTATTAAGATTTATTTTGAAAGCCAGAAAGATTAGAATTGCATATTATTTTGGCCTGGAATAGAATTTGGTGTTTTATATTGTTGCTATTTTATGCAAATTATTTTAATGGGTAGAAAGGCTTAGAAGGTTCGATATTCTTAGTTTTTTGTACTGACACAGGAATACAGAGTCAAGGACTAAAATCCTGGTTATAAGGTTTTTCTGCTTTTGTTTTCTTTTTTTTTTCATTTTATTAAGAGTATGCATGTTTGCTCAAATACCCTCCATGACTAAGTGTGTCAATTGCCTTTCATAAGATTCTAAGACCACATAATTATAAATGGGAAAAGTTTTTATCTAAAGAGTTTTCTGATCATCAGCTTGTTTACTGTGTGGTCAGACATTCTGAATCATGTGATGAATACTATATAGCTCCTATTCCACTTCTCTCTTTCTTGCTATGATGATCCCAAAGGAAAGTAAAAATGTGCTGATATAATTACAAGTTCAGGGTAATATCTATAGGAGTTAATGCTGTTTTTCTTATGTTTCTAAGGTTATAAGCTTCTTGATCACAGTTTGATTTATCCAACTGGTTATTTTAATTTCTTCTTATGCATTGGAGATTATTTCCTTCCTTTGTTTCAGAAATAGACAATATGCTCAATGGAGATTTTACCTCTTAACTGAAAAAGTATATCTCATTCTTACCCTGGTGCAAAAGTTCAGCTTGTTTTTGGGAAAACAAGGTAGCAGTTTTTAATATGTGGCTAAGCAATCAGTATTGAAACACAGACATAAATCTTTGTGAACTTTACAAGTCATGACTCAATTTTAAAAATGTGATGCTATCATTAATATTAAACACTTTGGATAGCACTTCCCAGGGGAGGAGATTAAATATGGTGGCATGACAGGTGTGAGAGAGGCTTCCTCCTAAAACCACATATAATATGAAAATAAAACTAATACAACTACTCTTGAAAGAGCAACAGGAAAGAGGACAGCAACAAACTGCATACACCTGGGGACAAGAGCAGAGCTCACAGAAAAGGGTCACGTACTAAAGCTGTGGCCTGCAGGATCCAAGCCCTTCCCCCACCCCAGCTCACCAACTGGAGGAAGAGGAACGGGGCAGGGAGGGAGTGGAGATCTGGGACTGCTGAATACCTAACTCCAGAGATCTGCTTTGGGAGCACAAACCTACATTTCATGGTGCTTGCATGATACTTTCATAATTAGGGGGTTGGAAAGCTAAGACAGGCAGAATTCCTGGAAAGACTAAGATTCCAGCTTCTTGTGGAAAGCAGGGATTCATATCCAGCTGCTCGGGGACAAAAGAAAGGCAGGCAATCTGAGAGGCTTCTTAACAAAGAAGCCCTTAGCAAGAGGGCTGCTAAAGGGGCAAGGATTGCACAGAGCTTACAGCTCAGGAGAAAGGAAGGTAGACAAAATTGTCTGGGTGCACTCTGCCCAGCAGGTTGGGAGCTTTCATGATGTTCAGGTGCTCCAGCTCCCTGGCTGCCTACACAGCTCCAAGAACCCCTTCCATGACAGGCAGACTACTCCGCCTTTCTCCTGGCCAGCCCCACCAGGTGTTAGACAAGCCAGAGGGAAGATCTGTCTACAGCAACTAAAAACACAAAGCACAGGGGCTTATACCTGTGTGCTGGGCCCACTGGTTCAGGCAGTGGAGACAGGCATAGCACCCAGGAAGCAGAAAACAGCTCTTTCCTCCCCCCAGGCACCAATAACACTCCCCTGCAACCCCCCACATTCCTTGAGGGGCTGAGCAGCTCCAGAGAGTAGAGCTTCCGGGCACTAGAGGGCGCCATATACAAATATGAAATGCCAAAGGAACCTGGTCCAGAGTAAAATAGTTAATACAGCTCCTGAGAAAGATTTAAATGATATTGACCTGATGACTCTCCCTGAAAGGGAGTTCAAAATAAAAATCATTAACATGCTCATGGAGGTATGGAAAGATATTCAAAAACTCAAGAATGAATTACAGTCGGAGATCCAATCATTGAAGAGCACAATGGACGGTATTAAAAGCAGATTGGATATGGTGCAGGAGACGATAAATGAAATAGAAACTAGAGAAGAGGACTATAAAGAAGCTGAAGCTCAGAGAGGAAAAACGGTCTCTAAGAATGAAAGAATATTGAGAAAACTGTGTGACCAATCCAAACGGAACAATATTCGCATTATAGGAGTACCAGAAGAAGAAGAGAGAGAAAAGGGGATAGAAAGTGTCTTTGAGGAGGTAATTTCTGAAAACTCCCCAAATCAGGGGAAGGAAATAGTCTGTCAAGCCATGGAGGTGCACAGATCTCCCAACACAAGGGAACCAAGGAAGACAACATCAAGACATATAGTAATTAAAATGGCAAAGATCAAGGATAAAGACAGACTTTTAAAAGCAGCTAGAGAGAGAAAAAAGATCACATACAAAGGAAAACCCATCAGGCTATCAGACTTCTCAACAGAAACCTTACAGGCCAGAAGGGATTAGCATGATGTATTTAATACAATGAAGCAGAAGGGCCTTGAACCAAGAATACTCTACCCGGCAAGCTTATCATTTAAATTTGAAGGAGGGATTAAACAATTTTCAGATAATCAAAAGCTGAGAGAATTTACCTCCCATAAACCATCTCTACAGTGTATTTTGGAGGGACTGCTATAGATGGAAGTGTTCCTAAGGTTTAATAGCTGTCACCAGAGGTAATAAAACCACAGTAAAGAAAGTAGAAAAGCTAATTACTAAGCAAATGCAAAATTAAATTAACTATCCCCAAAGTCAATCAAAGGATAGACAAAGAGTACAGAATATGATACCTAATATATAAAGAATGGAGGAGGAAGAAAAAGGAGGATAAAAAAAGAACCTTTAGATTGTGTTTGTAATAGCATGTTAAGTGAGTTAAGTTAGACTTTTAGATAGTAAGGAAGGTAACCTCGAACCTTTGGTAACCACGAATCTGAAGCCTGCAATACCAATAAGTACATACCTATCGATAATCACAGTAAATGTAAATGGACTGAATGCACCAATCAAAGACACAGAGTCACTGAATAGATAAAAAAACAAGATCCATCTATATGCTACCTTCAAGAGACTCACTTCAAACCCAAAGACATACACAGACTAAAAGTGAAGGGATGGAAAAAGACATTTCATGCAACTAATAGGGAGAAAAAAGCAGGAGTTGCAGTACTTATATCAGACAAAATAGACTTCAAAACAAAGAAAGTCACAAGAGACAAAGAAAGACATTACATAATGATAAAGGGTCAATCCAACAAGAAGATATAACGATTATAAATATCTATGCACCTAACACAGGAGCTCCTACATATGTAAACAATACTAACAGAATTAAAGGGGGAAATAGAATGCAATGCATTCATTCTACGAGAATTCAAAACACCATTCACTCTGAAGGACAGATCAACCAGACAGAAAATAAGTAAGGTGACAGAGGCACTGAATAACACATCAGAACAGATGGACCTAACAGACATCTACAGAACTCAACACTCAAAAGCAGCAAAATACACATTCTTCTCAAATGCCCATGGAACATTTTCAAGAATAGATCATATACTAGGCCACAAAAAGAGCCTCGGTAAATTCAAAAAGATTGAAATTGTACCAACCAGCTTCTCAGACCACAAAGGAATGAAACTAGAAATTAATTTCACAAAGAAAATGAAAAATCCCACAAACATGTGGAGGCTTAATAACATGTTCCTAAATAATCAATGGATCAATGGCCAAATAAAAAACAGACATCAAGCAATATATGGAGACAAATGACAACAATAATTCAACACCGCAAAATCTGTGGGACGCAGCGAAGGCCATGCTAAATGGAAAGTATATTGCAATACAGGCCTATCTCAGCAAAGAAGAACAATCCCATATGAGCAGTCTAAACTCACAATTAACAAAACTAGAAAAAGAAGAACAAATGAGACCCAAAGTCAGTAGAAGGAGGGACATAATAAATATTAGAGCAGAAATAATAAAATTTAGAAGAATAAAACAATAGAAAGGATCAACAAAAGCAAGAACTGGTTCCTTGAGAAAACAATCAAAATAGATAAACCCCTAGCCAGACTTATCAAGAAAAAAAGAGAGTCTACTCACATAAACAGAATCAGAAATGAGAAAGGAAAAATCACAACAGACAGCACATAAATACAAAGAACTATTAGAGAATGCTATGGAAAATTACATGCGAACAAACTGGATAACCTAGAAGAAATGGCAACTTTCTAGAAAAATACAACCTTCCAAGGCTGACCCAGAAAGAAACAGAAAATCTCAACAGACCAGTTACCAGCAACGAAATTGAACTGGTAATCAAAAACCTACCTAAGAACAAAATACATTGACCGGATGGCTTCACCACTGAATTTTACCAAACATTTAGTGAAGACCTAATGCCCATACTCCTTAAAGTTTTCCAAGGAGTAGAAGAAGAGGGAATACTTCCAAACTCATTCTATGAGGCCAGAATCACTCTAATACCAAAACCAGGCAAAGACAACACAAAAAAAGAAAACTACAGACCAATATCCCTGATGAACATAGACGCTAAAATACTCAACAAAGTATGAGCAAACCGAATTCAAAAATACATCAGAAGGATCATCCATCATTATCAAGTAGGATTTATTCCAGGGATGTAAGGATGGGTCAACATTCAAAAATCCATCAACATCATCAACCACATCAACAAAAAGATGGACAAAAACCATATGTTGATCTTCTTAGATGCTGAAAAAGCATTTGACAAAATTCAACACCGATTCATGATAAAAACTCTCAACAAAATGGGTATAGAGGGCAAGTATCTCAACATAATAAAGGCCATATATGACAAACCCACAGCCAACATTATACTTAACAGCGAGAAGCTGAAAGCTTTTCCCTTATGATTGGGAACAAGACAAGGATCCCCACTCTCCCCACTTCTATTCAACATAGTACTGGAGGCCCTCGCCACGGCAATCAGACAACACAAAGAAATAAAAGGCATCCAGATTGGCTGAGAGGAAGTTAAACTGTCCCTGTTTGTGGATGACATGATATTGTACATAAAAAACCCTAAAGGATCCACTCCACAACTACTAGATCTAATATATGAATTCAACAAAGTGGCAGGATACAAAATTAACACGCAGAAATCTGTGGCATTCTTATAGAGCAACAATGACCTGGCAGAGAGAGAAATCAGGAAAACAATTCCATTCACAGTTGCATCAAAAAGAATAAAATACCTAGGAATAAACCTAACCAAGGAAGTGAAAGACTTATACTCTGAAAACTACAAGACACTCATGAGAGAAATTAAACAAGATACCAATAAATGGAAACACATCCTGTACTCATGGATAGGAAGAATTAATATTGTCAAAATGGCCATCCTGCCTAAAGCAATCTACAGATTCAATGCAATTCCTATCAAAATACCAACAGCATTTTTCAATGAACTAGAGAAAATCATTCTAAAATTCATATGGAATGAGAAAAGACCCCTAATAGCCAAAGAAATCCTGAGAAGGAAGAATAAAGCTGGGGGGATTATGCTCCCCAACTTCAAGCTCTACTACAAAGCCACAGTACTCAAGACAATTTGGTACTGGCACAAGAACAGACCCATAGACCAATGGAACAGACTAGAGAGCCCTGATATAAACCCAACCATATATGCTCAATTAACATATGATAAAGGAGCCATAGACATACAATGGGGAAATGACAGCCTCTTCAACAGCTGGTGTTGGCAAAACTGGACAGCTATATGCAAGACAATGAAACTGGATTATTGTTTAACCCCATACACAAAAGTAAACTCGAAAAGGATCAAGGACCTGAATGTAAGTCATGAAACCATAAAACTCTTAGAAGACAACATAGGCAAAAATCTCCTGAGTATAAGCATGAGCGACTTCTTCCTGAATGCATCTCCTCGAGCAAGGGAAACAAAAGCAAAAAAGAACTCATGGGACTACATCAAACTAAAAATTTTCTGTATGGCAAAGGACACCATCAACAGAACAAAAAGGCATCCTACAGTATGGGAGAATATATTTGTAAATGACATATCAGACAAGGGGTTAACATCCAAAATATATAAAGGACTTACACGCCTCAACACCCAAAAAGCAAATAACCCAATTAAAAAATGGGCAGGCGATATGAAGAGACAGTTCTCCAAAGAAGAAATTCAGATGGCCAACAGACACATGAAAAGATGCTCCACATCACTAATCATCAGGGAAATGCAAATTAAAACCACAATGAGATATCACTTCACACCAGTAAGGATCACCACCATCCAAAAGACTACAAACAACAAATGCTGGCGAGGATGCAGAAAAAGGGGAACCCTCCTACACTGCTGGTGGGAAAGTAAGCTAGTTCAACCATTATGGAAAGCATTATGGAGGTTCCTCAAAAAACTGAAAATACAAATACCATTTGACCCTGGAATTCCACTCTTTAGGATTTACCCAAAGAATGCAACTTCTCAGTTTCAAGAAGACATATGTACCCCTATGTTTATTGCAACACTTTTTACAATAGCCAAGATATGGAAACAACCTAAGGGTCCATCAGTAGATGAATTGATAAAGAAGAGGTGGTACATATACGCAATGGAATACTACTCAGCCATAAAAAGGAAACAAATCTGCCATTTGCAACAACATGGATGGAGCTGGAGGATATTATGCTCAGTGAAATAAGCCAGGCAGAGAAAGACAAGGGCCAAATGATTTCCCTCATTTGTGGACTATAACAATGAAGCAAAAAAAACTGAAGGAACAAAAAAGCAGCAGACTCAGAGACTCCAAGAAGGAACTAGTGGTTACCAAAGGGGAGGGGTGTGGGAGCGCTGGTGGGGAGGGAGGGAGAAGGGAATTTGAGGGTTATTATGTTTAGTACACATGGTTTGGGGGATCATGGGGAAAACAGTTGAGCACAGAGAAGGCAAACAGTGAATCTGTGGCATCTTACTACACTGATGGACAGTGACTGCATTGGGGTATGGGTGGGGACTTGATAATATGGGTAAATGTAGTAACCACATTGTTTTTTCATGTGAAACCTTCATAAGAGTGTATATCAATAATACCTTAGTAAAAAAAAAAAAAGAAAGTATAGCACTTCCCCAATGATGTCCTTTCAGAACTTAGTGCTTATTGTTTTTCTGGTGGCTGGGAAGGAAGATGTATGCAAATTTAATAGAGGGTAATTATTGTCTTGTAGGTAATCTACTTTACTTGCAACTTTACATGATTTTCAAGTACTGCCTTAGTTAAAACTATATTATAGATTAATTGTAGGCAATCAGTTAAGTCTTTTAAAATTTCATTGTGATTTCTTATTTGACCAATGGGCTATTTAAAAGTATATTCCTAATTTCTAAACACCAGCAGGTTTTTGACTTTAAAAAATTTTGTTATAAATTCTTATATTTGTTTTATTGTTTTAACTGTGCTCAGAAAACATACTCTAAATTATTTCAGTCTTCTGAAATTTTTGTTGTTAGTTTAATGTGCATTTGAAAAGAATGCATATATTTTGTCATTGTTGGGTGCAGTTTGTATGTAATTCAATTAAGTCAAAGTTTTTAATCATGTTTCTCAGATCTTAGATATCCTATACTCTCTTGGTATGATATCTTGCCTACTTTTTCTATCAGCTATTTGTGAAAATTTAACAGAATATTTCAGTGGGGATGTGTTACACTAACAGCAGTAATTTATGAAGGAAAGATTTGGTAGATTTGAGTTTGTAGTTAAAAACATAGAAACAAAGTTAAAAAGAAAACAAGAAACATAAAATATTTGCAAAGATGAACAAATTGTTAATATCCTTAGTATGTAAAGCGATAACTGAACTAATAACCACAATTTTTAAGTGATAAAATATAAAAATATAAATGGTCAATAAATGTTTGATGAAAAACAAAACACTTTGGAACCCAAATAATGCTATCTCTGTGTCATTTCTTACACTGAATATACTAGGTGATGAGTGGGTAGTAGATGCAGACTAGAAAGTGACAGCGTAATGCCATTCCTTGCCTCTCCACATTTTAATGTGGTTGGCTTCTCTGAGCCTGTTCTGTTTTGGTTTGTGTTGTTTTGTTCTATACCTGTCTGGAGTTTTAACTAAGTATGAATTTACTTGTTTACATGTAGACCAAATCTATTTCTCCTGAAAATTAGTCCCCTTATCCCACCTCACACTAAGCTGTTATTTTTGGTTTTAAGCAGTCATCTTTTTTTTAGAAATATTAAAAATGAGAAAAGATATCTTTTTCACTCATGGAAATACTATATGAATAATCACTTTTTTGGAAGACCTAAATTTCCATCTGGTATCACATTATTTCTGCCGGATGTTCCTTTAACATGTGGATTAAAGGTCTGGTGGCAATAAATTGTCTCAGCTACAAAATTTGATTTGCAGAAATAGTTTTATTTTATTTTTATCTTAGAAAGGTATGTGTGCTGGGTGTACACATACCTTTCTATTCTTTGGTGGCAAGGTTTTTTTTGTATTATTTTACTTTTTACACTACTCAAACATGTTGTTTTTATGTCTTGAAAAATTTCTGATAAAAGGTTGGCTATAATTTTTTTTTCCTCTGTACATTTCATGTATTTTTTCTCTGGTTGTTTCAAAGATGCTTTCCTCTATATCATTTGGCTTTGGCAATTTGATTATGAAGTACGTTGGTGCTTTGTTTGGGGTGCGTGTTTGAGCTTCTTTGTTTCATGGGGTTCTATTTTCTAGCACATTTAGAAAAATTTTGGCCATTGTTCCTCAAAAATTTTTCCTGTCCCTATCTTTCTTCTCTTACTGGACTCCAAAATATTAGATTGTTTGAAATTATTTCACACATCATTGATGTTTTGCTTATTTATTTCAGTCATTCATACTCAGTGGGTTTTATTTTAGATGCTTTATATTATTATAGTTTCAAGTTCATGGATCTTTTTGTCTAAAGTTAATGTATTGTGATGCCATCCACTCTCTTTCACTGCAGGTATTGTATTTTTCCATACAGACTCTCCATTTGGTCATATATCATTTTATGTTTTTCTTTTCTTAAATATATGGAGCATATTTATGATAGCTATTTTAAGGTCATTTCTGTTATTTGGCAGTCTGTTTGTATTTGGTCATATTCTGGTTATAGGTCATATTTTCCTTTTTGATAACTTTTTGTTGGACTGTAGACAGTGTGAATTTTTACGTGTTGTTTTCTGGATTTTGCTGGATTCTTTTTACCTCGGGTTGAATTTGTCCGGCATGCAGTTAAGTTACTTGAAATCTGTTTGATCATTTCCAGGCTTGGTGTTGAGCTTTTTAAAGGAGGGACTAGAGTATCCTTTCATCTAGAGTTAATTTAATTTCCCTTCTAAGGTAATATCCTTCTAGGGACTCTTCCCAATGATCAGTATGCTACAAGGTCTTTTCACTTTGGGCAGTGAGAGCGGAAATTACTCCCAACACTGTTGACCTACTGGGTTTTTTTGTGTGTTTGTTTGCTTGTTTTGTCTTCTAAGTTTCTTTGTCTAGCCTCAGACAGTTCTGCTCATACGATTATTACTTAGCCAAAGAGTTGTGGAAACCTTTCTTCAGAGCTCCAGAACTATCTCATCCATTCCCTCTCGGCCTTAAAATTCTAGTTGTCTTTGTTTCCTTGGCTTTCAACTTCTTTTTCCTCAAATCATCAAAACTGTTAGTGTCCGTTGGGCTCCCCACTCTTCTGGCTGTGGCCTCACCATTGCCTCCAGACAGTAGGCTCTGGAAATTATAGGGTTCACCTCCTTTGTTTCCTTTTTTTTCCAGAAAACACCCTCCTTGTGCTTCTTGTTATCCAATGTCTGAAAACACTGTTTCATATATTTTGTCTAATTTCCTAATTGTTGAAGGAGAGAGGGAAAATCCACTTAATCATTTCTGAGGCAGCCGTTCTCCAAGAACCATATTTTAAAATACATAATGGGGGCCAAGCAGAACTGTTATTTAAAATTATATCTCCTTTCATGAACTTCCCTTAAATCTGGGAATTTGCTTAGTGGCTTTGTAACATTTTACCTGATTTTCCAGAGGTTTTAATAAGTCTTATGTACTTTTACTTACAGACAAAATTTATCTTTTACCTTGAGATCATGCTGCCCCAAACCTGCAAACTCTTTATTTATTCTGAATGTTGGCACTTACCTGTTTTTTATGTTTGTCTGTTTGTTTTTCTGATGGGTAGTTAAATAAGATTATTTCAAAGCAAACAGTGCCAGATATTTTAAAACCTCTTTCTCTCCTTAAATTTTCCCCTGAAAATTAAATAGAGAGTCTGAGCATGGGGACTCTGTAATCAGCACACCGTTTATGACCATTCTAATAGCTTCCGGGAATTTCTTTGGGTTTTGCTGTACTTGCTTTATGCTGGATGCCTGCAACCAAGCCCCCTGTGAGCTTAATGTGTTGCCTTTGTATGAGAAAAGGAGCTGACTCTGTGAAAATGGACAGGAGTGCAGGCAGGGCCTAAGTGCCAAAAAATTCTGTCTCCTTCCTCTTGGTTAATGCTGCCCCTGTTTCAGAGAACACAGCTAAGAGACTGCGACCCAGGTATCTTTCTAGGTCCTTTGTATGACTTTATGTGGAAGGCTTGCTGTCAGTTTTCACCTTTGTAGATTCAAAAAATTTGTTGCGATTTCTTAAGTTGACCACTTTAAAACATTCTAACATTTAAAAATTAAAACTCTAAAAAGATATTATAAAAAACATCATAAACCTGTGTTTTAGTACTCCACAGTTTTCCAGGGGAAAATGCCAGATGTTTGCTTCCTTGGTGGGGATAGGGTAAAAATTGTGTACCCACAGCCTACAGAAAACTGGATCTGGGCTTGGACCTGCAGTAAATGTTCTTGAAATCTTTGATGTCTCAGGAAACAATGTGTGAACGTTTAGTCCCAGAGAGCCCCCAAAACACTGAGGAGCACCGAAATATGCAGAACACTTTGCGGCTGAAAAGCCAACTTGTGATGGAAATATGGTCTAGTGGTTGAAGTCATGGGCCCTTCTAAACACTCTGATTAATGTCCTGGCTCTACTGCTGCTTTTATGATGCTTTACATCTCTAAGTCTTATTTATGGTGCCTTCCAAGTCGGATTTTTAGAGGAATTACATCAGGTAATTAGTTCATGTTGTGCTTCATATTGTAACAATCACTACTAGTTCAATAAATGATAGCCTTATGAATAGAAATCATTGTCATCATAATTGTCATCATCCTAAAATGCTAAATAGGTTAATTCAACACTCTATTGAATGCTTAATATATCTATTGCTGTGCTAGGCACTGGATTAAGCTCTTTGAGTTAGGACCCAAATAATCAAATATGAAGTTTAATATCTGCAAATATATAAATATGCACATACAGTTCAGCAAAACTAATTATCATTTTTTTAAAATGGCAAAGCAAGGTCAAAGTAAGCTATTCTTATTAAAAATAACTTGTTTGGGAATTTCAGTAAGGGATGTCATATGTCAATGGAGATTCTTTAGCTAAAAATTAGTTTTGAGGATTTCATCTCTGAGTATGGTCTGCCTAAAAAATAAACCTTATTTAAAGTCCATCAAGACAGATTCTGGAGCCCTGGCAGGGAGAAACGTGCTCTGTCACTCCTTCTTCCTGAATGATGCGTGGGAAGTAGAACAGCTGTGAGGGGGGCCAATCTGTTGAGAAGGACTGTCAGGTTGTGTGGCTAGAATTCCTCTTCCTGTGTCCAGAAGAACAAGTGATTGACAAGGCTCTTTTTGGTGGAAGTTTTTTTTTCAGTGTTTAGTAGTTCATAAACGCTTCTTCCCTAGGAGGGGAGGAGTACATACTTTTGACCGATATCTTTCCCCAGTTCTCTACTGAGAAGTTCTCATGGGACTTGTATCCTGTTACCAGTTATCACATACCACTTCTGTACACTTTTTCTGGCTTTTCTGTCTCCATGATACATAGTCTGTGGAAGAATGGAACTTCAGATGAGCTTAAACTTTATTCATTTGTGACGCAGTCATTAACACCACACTAATCATTATAAAAATCTGATTAGATACCAAGATTGATTATATTTTTACTTCTCCCTTCTAATTGATTGCAGATCTTAATCATGGCTTTGCATGGTGTGAAAAATGTTATTAATTATCTGCATACCTGAGAATCCTCAAATACTATCCCTGTTTTCTGTCCTGCAAAGTCACCTGGAGAATCTTTCATAAGACGACTCATTTTCTATATGAGTCTGACCTTTAGAACCTATGTGTTGGCACATCCCTTTTGGGCTAGAGAAGAGGAAGTTCATTTAAATAATTATTTAATTCCTTTTGTCACCATCCCGCTTTTTTTCTGTCCCTCAAAGCCCATAACCCATGTCTCCCTTTTCTGTTACTCCCAAACACCATCCTCATGGACTCCCTATTTAATCTTATTCCTTAAGCTGTAGTTCTACTACCAAAGCTATTGATTGTAAGAAAATATGAGAGGATCATCTTGAGAGACCTCTCTCCAAAATCGTACCTGCTTTAGTGGCCACACATAAGTATTCTTTTCAGACTTATTTGTCCGCTCCAAATTTGTGATTTTTCCTGCAGCAAAACTACACGATGCGTTTTGAGCAGTAATTTTATATTTTGTGTCCTTACTCTTTGCTCCTGAAATTAGTGTACAACTTCAAATTGTTGACACACTTTTAACAAGTATAAATTGCAATAAACTACCATTAGAAACAACTTGTACTTCTTTAGAACTTTGATGACGAGCAACTCCCTAAGGGCACCATCAAGGCAATACTTGCCTAGGAGGTCTTATATAGGAAAATACTGATTTTTATATTAAAATCTCTTCTCACAAAACTTTGAGGAAATAAAGGAATCAGTAAACTACAAAAGAAGTCATAGACAAGAAACATGCAGAACCTTAGTAAAGATGGTTTGGGAGAGTAGTGAATCTTACCATGTTCCTGGGTACCTTAATTCAAGCATCGATGGTTCTATTACACACTCTTGTCGCTCTGAATTGAACTTATTTGCTCATTTGTATAACGTCTACCTTTGACCACTAAAACATAAACTCTGTGAAAGTAGACACTTTCCTTACCTTTTTACTGATCACCTCGCACATAAACCAGGTACTCCATTAAAAAAAAAATGTTGAAATTTGAATCTTCAATATGTAAAGAATTTTTATGATCCAGTGAGTAAGAAAAATGTCTGCTGCAGACAAATAGATAAAGTCATGAAGTGGTGACTCCAGTATAAAAAATACAACTAGTTAATAACTAACTTACTTTCAATAACTAGTCAAAATACAAAATAAAAAATCATAGACATAATATTGCCCTTCATTTTTGGTAATTGACTTACTAATATGTATTAAAAGAATTTAAATCATTAAAGTCCTTTTAACCAGAACTGTATTTAGATGAACAAAAGATGTATAAAGATAATATATAATATTCTTTGATATGAAAAGTTGGAGAAACAACCTAAATAAGTAGCTATAGGATATTTATTAAATAAAATATGCTGTCTCTATAATAATATTTCTGTGTAGACTGTTAAAAATCATATTCTCAGAGAATATGAAAGGACTTAAAAAATCTACAGAATAATGTTGAGAAATACAGAATGCAAAATTGTCTATATAATGTTATCTTAATTTTGTATTATCTGTAAGGATTTGCAACTATGCACACAAACATATAGAAAAAATTGGGAAACACATCAAAAATTAACAACAATTGTTCCTGTTTTTGTTTCCCTTTTGATTTTTGGTATTTTCTATATGTTCTGCTCTGGCAGATGCACTACTTCTTTGATAATTTAAAAAGTCAATAATACTACTATTGTTAAAATGTAGAGAAAATCCCTGTTTTGAAAGTATGCATATTAAGAATACTAGATCAAATAGAGAACCACCTACATTTTATTCTAAACAATAACTTTTTAATGGGTATAAAAAAAGCCATAGACCATTTTTGAAGGAAGGAGGAGTTTTCTAATTAAGGAAGCAAATGCTCTATTTTTAAAAATTCTCAATCCTCCTTTTAAAGGACTATTGTTATTAGTTCTCTGAAAACAACCATGATGCCTTGGGGGGGGAAACAAAATTTTGAGAAGAATTACATATCTATGTAGTTGCAATCTTCTGAATAATACAATATTATTCTGAAGTTGGCTAGCATTTACAGAATTAAAGGAAACAACCAAGAAAATATGCATACCAAAAACTAGTCCACCAACATGTAAGAAATCAAGAAACACCATCTTGTTACCAAGAGGGAAAAAAAATGGCACAATTACAGAAAAGTCCCCCATGTAAAATCATGCATATTATAAATTCTCCACAAATAATGAAGGTTACTTTTTCCAAACTGAAGCTATAGTCATAAGCAGCCTCAAGACTCAATCTAAATATAAGCACAAAACAGTACGCTTGCCGTAAATAGAGCAATCAAGCAGTAGCAGGACAAATTATGCATAAGAACTCCTTCAATCAAGTGAAGCAGAAGGTGAAAAATCAGCAACCTTGATCATCTTTAGATCGAGGAGACAGCAAGTTAAAAGAAGATAGAAACAAAAGTGTCAGGATCATTTTGGGAAATCAATTATTAATGGACGAGGCAAATAACCTGTGTAAATATTTATCAAACGGATAGCTTTCCTAGGGGTTAGGTCATCAACATTAGTCTTAGTATGACCATAGTCTACTCTGTACTCAGGCAAGGGGTGTCCTTGTGAATTCCTTACATAAATACCAATGTTGTGATGGTAGAAGAGTTGCAGGATTTAACTACTAAATAACATGTAATCTGGAAACCCTATGTGGAAGGGAATAGACAGGGAATAAACAGGGTCGGAGAAATGCAACAGAAAATGGCTATAGACATGGCTGCTTTTTTAAAGATCCTAATCTTTTGTCATAATATGTCTATAAATGGATTACCCTCTGAAACAACAGATCTTCTAACCACCATTCTAAACACCCCTCTTGCTGTTATAACTGCCTTCCCAAGGCTCAGCTGTACAGTTTCTTATTATCCCCCACACTCACTTTTAGCTGTCACTGAGAACCACTGAAAAAATTCAGACAGAACTTTTGGGTAGGAAAAAAGGGAAATCAGTATTCAGGAACCAACTAGCCGCTAATAACTCCTACTTATTAGGACTAACCGTGAATAAGTCCTACTCTAGCTTCTACATGTAAAGGTCCCAGAAGTGGGGTCGTGAAGGCAGTGTTGAACTCTCAAATTGAGCATGAGAAGCAAAGGTAGAGGATGAAGAGTATTGGGAGCAGAAGACACCTGCTTCCCATCATGAATGTAACTGGGATATTCTGCCAAGTGGATCACACAGGTTTCATCCTATACCTTCTGCACATTTGCAAATAAATGTATTTTAGTTCTCTTAAGTGTTTTACCCATTTCTTTTCTTTCCAAAATATAACCATCAGTAAACAGTAAATTAGTGAGGAGAAAGGAACACCAGACATCCTAATATTTATAACATGAGAAACATCTCAGGGCCGTCTAACTCCTGACTATATATATGTTTAGAAATCTCCCCTTGGGAATCACACAAGGGTTCCTGTTATCTTCAAATTTTACACTCTCTTTTCTAATGTGGTGAGAACAATAGTGTTTTCTCCCATACCATACAAAATTAAAGTAGCCATATTTCTAGTTAGCCACTGAAGATGAGAAAAATTCCAAATTAGGAAAAAATATTAGAGCTTATGAAGCCTAATTAAGCTTGCTTTTAATTAGGGAACTTAAATCGTAATAAAATGCACTAAGAAAAAAATAAGTAAAACAATGTAATAGCAAGAAACATTCAATAAATACTATTATGTTCCAGAAATGTTCTACATTCCAGGAAAATAGAAAAAAAAACCCATAAAGCACAGTCATTGCCCTAATGGACCTTCCAGTCAAGTGGGGACTCAGACTTGTAAAACTCTAGTATGGTGAGAGTGGGAGGGGATGAGAGAGGAATTCCAGTAAGGAGGTCAGGGAGAGCTGAAAAGAGGAGTTGTGAGCAGAACGGAGGGAAAGTATTCCAGGCAAGGGGAATAGTGCTAACAATATTTATGGTCGAATTAAAACCACTATTAGTTCTTAAATATCATTCCATTTTGATTTCTTTCTTACTAGACACTAAGATTGTTACTCATTTATATTCAGGCATAAAGTGGTATTGCGATAGCTTCCAAAATTTACAATAGAGTCCCTATTAGAATGTTATTACCTTTTATTACCTGCAAGTGGAGGTTAAGGAAGAGAAGACAACTGGGACCGTAATGGTGAAGAAACATAATTCATACAATATTCTCTGTGTAAATTCATCTGTGGTTAAGACTCAACTGTCCAATAGCCTCAGTTCTTGACCTTAGCACTTTTCATTATCTGCTCCTCCCAGCCCAGCAAAAACCCAGGTGCTTTGAAGTTTAATTTGTTTTTCTGCCACATAAGTTTCTCATCTCAAGATTTTTCTTCTAAGATAAGTCCACATCCATATGTTGTTTTGGTTGGCTCTTGTTAGGTCAGGTAAAAGTGATGAAGACAAAGTTTATATTTCCATACCTTTTCCTTCCTTAATATGACAAGTCCTAACCCTCAGATGACCTTTGCTCTTTAGGTTTAAGACATGTGCTTCCTCCATAGGGTCTTTTATAATGAATTTCTCTTTGATAATGGAATGGAAGATTCTATTCCCAGCTGACTCTATCTTATGCAAAAAGAACAAGAAATGCCAGGTGATTTTGGTTGTAGGAAATCTTCCAGTGCTTCCCTAAATTATACCATATGCCCGAGCCACCTCTGTAAGTATGACTCCTGCTCTGAGCTCTAGCTATTCATTTGCCTGTCATTCAGGAAAACCTTTGGATGTCAGTAAACTCTCTTCTGTAGCTCTCCTTTTGGGGGGGATAGGAGAAAAGGAGAGGTTAACAAAAGGGGATACATTTCAAGTAGTAAAGAGTGGATAATACTGGATGCCTTTCCTCTTGATCATATAATTACTAATCCTATAAAATCTGGATGGAACACAGGGAGGTAAAGTGTAGACTTTGTGATGTTCATGTTTGTATGTATGAAGTATATGTATATGCAGAGTATATTCATAAGTATTCAGAGTATAACATACGAATAACAAGCAAATTTTAAAAAAACACTTTAATCAAAAGGTGCTCCTTGATTCATAAAAGAATGCCTTTTGTTACCCCTGATGCTAAACTATGCTGAACCAAAAGTCATAGGAGTTATGTCAACAATGCTCCTTTTCTGTTTATTTCATTGAAGTATAAATGACATTCAATTTTGTATTAGTTTCAGGTATATATAATAGTGATTTGGTATTTTATATATTATGAATGTAGGAATGTATACTTTTATATTTTAATGATAAAATTGAAGAAAGCAAGGATGACTTTATAAGAAATGGTGAACTAAACATGTTAAAGTGATAGACCCAACAATACACAAAACTATAAACAGTTTATAATAATTTCCATTAGCTGTTCAAATGTATATGTAGTTTCTTGCAGTTTGATCAAACATGAAAGGCTAAATAAAAACAAAGCATGGGATAACTAGATAGAAAATATTCCAGTGTTTCAAATTGATATACTTTGAATCAATTTACATTGGTCTTAGCTAAAACTGAGCAAGTTTGTATTTTAAAGGCATACTATTTTATCAGAGATTTGTTTTGTAGAAAGGAAAGGACAGATTCAATAGAAGTCTTTCTAGATTACCAAAACCAAAAAACTGTCAAACGTAAATTGACAAAAGACACATTTTCTATGAATAGAAATAGAATCAAGATATTACTTTAATTTTTCCTGATTTAGCATAATTGGTGGCACATATGTACTAATAAAATCTGAAATATGAAGTTTGATTCTCAGTTTTTTTAAGCAGCTACATAGTATTCCATTGCACAAATGTGCTCAAAGCATTTAACCAATTTTTAACCCATAAATCAGCTTTTTCTTATTTTTAGCTATTATAAACAAATCTAACATGAACATTTTTATGCATACATATTTGCTTACATGTATGAGTTTTTAAGATGATTTCCTAGAAGAGTAATGACTGGACCTAAACACATCTGCATTTTACATATTTTCAAATTTTACATAATTCAATTATGAACATTTCACCCCATTTTAGCCAGTAGTACCCTTAATGCTGTTACTTTGCCAGGGTGATATTAAGGAAAACTGTTGAATTGCAAAGAGAAGAACAAACAGGGAAAGGCAGGAAAGTAAGAAAGTTAAACAGGAAGAAAAGAACAGGAGAGAAAAAAATTCAGGTAGTTGGGAGAATTAGGTTAAGAAATGCATGGAGTGTCATGATGTCAGATGCTAAATCTACAACTCAAGCCTCCATACTCTTCATGTGTTTCAGACACACTGTCTGCACAGTTAATGTTTGCAGCACCCAAAACAAAATGAAAATGATTTATTTCATTCTAACAAATAGCACCACTCACCTCAAACATCAGAACAGAAACCTGGGATTTTCCTTTGACTACTGTCCCCTCCCCTTTACATTACAATCCATTACTGTTCTTTCTTCTACCTAAATGTTCTCCTCCATTGTGGCTATTGCTACCCAAGATTAAGACAGTTAAATGTCACCTGGATCTCATCTATAATTTGTTTTTTTGGAGGCTGATAGTTTCTTATTCTATTTTTCCCTTTGCTTGTTTGGCAATTTTATCCTTAATATTAATCTTTTCAGAGTTATGCTTGATATCATGTATCCTTAACAAATCTTAATTTTTTTTACACATCATCCCCACCCTCTGAAAGGTGCAATGACCTTAGAAAACGTAAATCTTGTTGAATTCCTTCCTGACATCTGTAATGTATTGGTTCAGAATTTCAAATTCATTTTAATCTTATAAATTTGACATTATTATTTGATATGGATATTTGTTTTACTTAAACTGTATAAATTTACAAGTTTCTATGGTTATTATTTATTTTCTGTCTCCCTTCACTAGAATGCAAACAGCAAAATGCAAATTTTTGATTTTTTCTGCTTAGAACTGTGCCTGGTACATAGTATATATTGAGTATGTATTTTGAGGAAAACCATGCATTTATCCACATGTTTTCCTGGGTCATCCAGAATCCCTTTCCTTGAGGTACCACCCTCAGGGAAACAAAGGCAGCATAATCAGGAAAGACCAGCCCCATTCCTGGCTGAGCATCTCCTGTTACTTGTACAAGTCACCTTGGGGGAAAAAAGCCAAGGCTCTTGGGTTTCCTGGCCTCTGTCCCCTGACTCAGGACAGCTCAAGGGCTGGAGGCTGGAGGCAGCACCATCTTTGACCCACCATGGGGGCCTCAGGAAGCAGGAGTCACAGTTCCAGCTGGGCAGGGATGCAGCAGGAGGTGCCTCTCTCCATGCCAGCAATACCCACATGCTGCCAGGCGCTGCCAGCCTTGTCTGGAGCCCTGGCTGGGGTAGCCAGGCATGAGCATCTAGAGAGGGGCCTGGGCAAGTGAGTGCTGTCATGGAGAGCCTACCAGTGCAGTGGCACCTGCCCCCGAGGTTGTCAATGCAACGACACGGCAAGATGTTTCTGATTCGTGTGGCTTAATTATTTGTTTTTGATCTAAGATTATATTTGATTTTAATATATGTAAACCATGAAGGCCCAACTGGGAATAGTTTTATTCTGGAGAGATTGATCTACCTGGATGCACAGGGTGATAAGGACCAGAGACTATTTTACTTTCTTTTTATAAAGTTCCAGGTCCCAGGCTCAAAACAGAAAGCTAAGAGTCAGATACTCCATCTTGTCAATGGCTCAAAATAAGGCTTGAGAGGGTTGATATGGTCATTTGCCCTCAGGGCATCCTTTCCTTTCTGTTTATGTACAGCTTTCAGATCTCTGATCCACTTTCTTTTTTCTTGCCTACACTTATTTTTATTTATCATTGGTGATTACCCTTCCCTTCTGTGAGTCCAGAAGTACATTAAAAGTCCCTAAAAGAAAGGCTGAATCCCTGACTTAGTTTCTTGACAGGTTTCTGTCTGTTCAGTGATGTCTCTCTCCTTCCCATGTTCCATATCACCCCCAGATTTGTCTATTTACTGAAATCACACTTTCTTCCTTTTAGTATCCACATACCGTTGCTTTCCAGATGAAAGTAAAAATTCTTAACATGTGTACTATGTCCTTAGTAATTTGGTTCCAAGAATATTTCTAGCCTCACCTCTTGCCACTCACTCTACCCTCTACTCCAACATACTTAGACTGCCTTCAAGTTCTTAAATGTGTCAAGTTGATTCCCACTTGTAGGCACATGTTGTTCTCTCCACTTTAATTTGCCTGGACGCATATCTCTCTATAATTACATTTTAATAGGCAGTCAATGCTTTCATTCAGTATGCAAAATATTCAATGGACAACACAGTTACTATGATGTTAAAAAATATATCTATTTTTAAATTTTGTTTCCTCATTTAATTTCCTTGCTTTAAGCAAAGTTCTCAAGTTAAAAAAAAAAATAATAATAATTTAACTGTATTTATTAGCAAACAAGTCAAACCTGGGTTCAATGGCCTGCCATGCAGTAAGCCAAACACTGACATGGGGCGTAGTTCAGGAAAGTAAGTGGTTTATCACAGGGTACCAAGTAAGGAGATCCATCAGCTATGCACAAATTCCCAAACTCCCCACTGAGTTATAAGCAGAGGTTTTTAGGGGTAAACTCATGGGTGAGGGGTACAGGGAGCATGATCAGGTTTTACATATTCTTCTGATTAGTCAGATTTGAGGTAAGAGGGGATTATTTCAGCAATCTTAGATTTAGTCTTCTAGCTCCAACTGTCTGGAGCCTCTTTGCTTGTGGCCAGCTGGTGATCAGCCTGATGGGGGCTTATCTACAACTTTCAATGGGAAGTGAAGGTGCCTGTGTTAATTTATATTTATTATAAAGTTTGCTTTAGCTTGTTACTGCAACTTCTCCCTTTCTGGAATCCCTAACTTCTAGGTTTCCACCAATGAGGGCCTCAGACTTCTCTTTGATGTGTTAATGAGAAGCCTGAGAGGCTTCTCCAAAGAATGGCTACCTATTTGGTTTCATACTAACATATAATTAACATATATAAAAATATATCGATAGATAATGTGCACCAAACATGCATATATATAAATCTACCTAGCAGTTCCCCCAACATGCACACACACATGCAAACAGACACACACACACATACACTGAACACTTGGGCTGTAACATAATACCTTTGTTATTTGGGCCATGTTTGCAGTGATGTGAACTGCTGTTCCAGTTGTCAAACAGGTTGAAGTGATTGATCAGCATGTATGAAAGGAAATTGACACCCTTAATATGTCTCTGACTCTGAGATCTGTGAAGACATAACAAAAGTAAATTGAAGCTGCAAAACCTATTTAAAGATGTAAACACACACACTGGGTCTCTGTTTTTATGCACAATTGATGTTCCCATAGGCTAAACCTACTAAAACTTTCGACATAATGGTGATACACCTACAATGGAACTTAAGAGCTTGCTTAGTGATTTAAGGGGAAAGGAGAGCTCTTCCTTACTAAGGGCAAATGTGACAGCTCTGTTCTCTTACAGCTGGTGGATTTGCTCTTCATTTTACACCAGGACAGTAGAACTCCTATGAAGAAGCAGTGCTGTTTTTATTTTCTAATCTCATTTCTCTTTCTTAGCTGCCTTATTTCCACCTGACATTCAAATAATAAAAAGTTCCAAGTCACCACCAATGAAGCAGAAAAGGAAAAGAAAGGCTAATGTTACCCTAAAGCATTACTGCAAACACAAAGAAAGCATAATTCAATGTCATGGGTGTAACCTGGAATGACACACTGGCATGAATAACCTCCAAGTTTTTGACAGAAGAGAACACAAAAAGTGGCTAACGAAGTCATGAGAGGCTTTGGGAGTTCAACTTATGAAACCTTTGGTATTACTGTTAGGTAGAAAAATAGACATGAGCAGCTGGGGAAGGGGAAGGTAAGGTTCAAGGAAAAAACACCCGGTTAGAGGGTCCCACCTGAAGACAACAAAGGCTTTGGAGGGAAATAACATCCTTGCCTATCAGGCCAGGCCAAGTGGGTCCCAACTGGGTCCCAGTGCAGGCACAATCTAACAAAAGGAAGAACCACCCAAACCACACCTCCTCATCATCTCATTAAAATAAAATTGTGGTTTTGTTCCCTACCCCACTACCCCAGGTTTTTCTGTGTGCATTTTGGGGAAAGACATGCACCAAGAGGAATAGGTGTATAACTAGAACTGTCAATCAAATGACCTCACCCTGTCACTCAAAGAGGCACCTCCCGGCTGGGACATGATAAATAGACCCCCTTTCCCTGCAAATTTGGTGCTTCTGTCTACCCTGACTCTGGTCCACTCCTCCCTTTTATTTCATTCAAATAAAACTGCTTTGCTATTGTGTCTCTGCCTTTCAATTCTTTGTTTCAGCAGGGACAAGAACCAAGGAGAACAAACTCAGCCCAGTAACATTATGACAGTGTCAGGACAGGTCAGTCTTACTTATTCACAAGATGGAACCCACTTGTGACCTCAAAGTAAAATTAGATTTGAAAAATTGTAGACTCAAATTCTGACACCCTTATCATAACTTTGCTGCTGTATTGTTTTTTTCTTTAATTTTAGGAGTGTTGTATTTTGGTATAGCCAATAATTAGTGGCTTTTTCTTTTCTTTGTATTTTCTTTGTATACACAGTATATGCATATTTCTTCTAAGTATATTAAAGTAACTATTTCTTAGCTGGAAGAGAAAATTAAAACTGAATTTTTAAGATATCATGTAAATTCTCTGTGTCTGTGTCATTGTCCTGTGAACTCAGAGCATGTCAATTACAATCCATGTAGGTTCACAGATTTTCTGGGCTCTTCAACAGTGGGACCAAAATGAGTTCCTATTCCCAGGGATAGCTTTGAAAGATGGAAGACTGGAGGACTTACTTACTTATCTTGTGATATTCACTTATCTTCCCTCAAATATGTTCCACATCATTTTATCAATATCAGGAATTAGCACAATACCAAATTTTAAAATAATATTTCAATGAGATTTGGAGTCTTAAAACTGATTTTACAAACTGTATTCCAAAACTGATGAGGTAAGCAGGACATGTGTTATTGAAATCATTTTTATCAGAGAAGCAAGTAATTTTTCAAGGTTACAAAGCAAGTAAAGGAAAACCTGGACTCACAAAAGCTGGCCATCTGATTCTAGAAGGTCTTTGAATTAGACTAAAAAAATCATGGAGTTTTGGGTTTAAGCCATTTCTCTGTGTTAAAGCGTGAGAAAGAATAAACCTGTTTAGATCCAGCAGCAGCATAAATGATCTATATACATACATATATATATATTTTTTCAAATTAGGAAGGAAGGTGTGGGTAAAATTGCAATATTTCCAGAGTCTCTCACTTGGCCTGATGTTATGATATGCATCTCAGTATCGATAGGTGTTTCCCGGAGGTGGAGAGAAGTAGTCCATCTCCATATCAATAGATAATTACAAGGACAAGCAAGGGGATTCTGGACTGGAGAGGTTGGGTGGGGCCCCTTTATCTGCAGCCAGGTCACGAAAGACACAGGTGAGCAGAAGTGGATGACTGCTTATAAACAATAAATGGGTTTATCCAGTTTTATTTCTCCTTTCACTAATTTCAGTTTCAAAGATATTTTGCCTCAGGATTTTCCTCCCAGAGTTACATCTGGAGGTAGTCGGCAGGACCTCTGAACCCAAAATCTGTCTTCATGGGTGCGACCCTTGGGCAAGCTGCCTCTAGAGATGGTTGGGAGATGCCCGGAACCCACCCTGTGGAATAGGGGGAGGCCCCAGTGGCTGCAGCAGTAGAGGATGCAGCTTCACCAGGGAGCCCCATATCTGTGGGGCTTCCAATTTGGGAACCTCTAGCAGGGAATTGGTCTAGGTTTGTAAAGCACCTCCTACAGGGGTGGGGCCTTCCCCAGAAGTGGGGAAGGGTGGTGACACTGGAAGCTATAGAATTAGCCCTCCATGAGATAGAAGACTTCTTAGAGGCCCTGAGTGACTATGTAGCAGCCGGGATTGTGGAATGTCTGTTTCTCATAGTAGATAGGGTTATTGAGGGAAGACACACACTTTGGTGTCACTTGGAGGTACTGGACAATGACCTATGGGATGCCCTTAATAAAAAGAGACAGTTATTGAGAAGACAGGTCATGCTCCTCAGAGATACAATAGCAGCGAGGGAGAAGGCAGCCAGAGAATCCATGTTGCACGAGGCCATGGGGAAGGGGGAGGAAAGAGTGGTGTCTTCATCCCTGGAGATGGTAGAGATGTCAGGAGAGGTTGAGGGTGTGGGGCCAAGGGCTTATCTATTGCCCAAGCCACCAACCTCTCCCCTATTAAAGGCCTGCCTGGTTTTAATTAGAAAATAAAAATGCAACAACTGCGGGCTCCTTGGGGGAGGAGTTGCCCTCTCCCCAGGTTGTGGAGCACTCTATGCTCCCCCCTATACCCAGGATGAGCTGGTGGACGTGAGCATCTGGTATTGGCAGAAGCCATTGGAACCTCTGCCTACATAGCTTTTGCATCTCTGGAATATAAGGGTGGTAAACATTGTGACATCGGGTTCTGAAATTGGTAGATTGGCTTCCCTGACGATCCACCCTTCCATCCAGCAGCAGCTGCAAAGTGCCCATCACACCTCAGGGAATCGGGCACTTCTGGATTGGCTGACAGTAGCCATCAGGGCAATTTGGCCTAATCAGGGTGATTTACCATACTTACTCACTAGCTGGAAAACGTATGCAGAACTCCAGCAGGTGTTACAGGAGTTGGGGGTGAATAAATCTTCTATAATATTGACACACAGGACCCCAATGTGGAGGTGTTCACTGTAGGAATGAGAAATCTGGTGCTCTGTACAGCTCCCCCATCTCTCTTTGGGTCCCTAGTGACTATTCTTGCCCCCACACAGGGCAACCCATAAGTGAGGCTACTCATACCTTAGCAGATCTGGGGGAGGTTGAAACAGTAAGAGCATGGAAAGAAATACGGACTATGACTGAAAGGAGAGATGCAAAGGGTCCTGTGAAGGTCTTGAGAACTCATGCATGGG
Source organism: Smutsia gigantea (assembly GCA_032199065.1). Lineage (NCBI taxonomy): Eukaryota > Metazoa > Chordata > Mammalia > Pholidota > Manidae > Smutsia > Smutsia gigantea. The sequence continues at coordinate 36,355 of JAVSCE010020142.1, forward strand.
TTGATTTGATAAAGGCTGGGATAGTGAAAGGAAAACGTGCTGTGCAGCCCAATAGGATCTTGTTAGAACTGTGGCACCAATTAAAGCCAGAGCAGCAGTTACAGCCGCTGAGGTCCAGGACACGGAAGCCAGAGGCAAAACCCCATGTCTGGGCTGTGTCCCTGCAAGACTTCCTAGGGGACAGTAGACAGACTCTGTCTGGACCCTCACACCAATGGGATGACGATCAGACATCGTCGTTTGACTGAGGGGGGGTCAAGGTCCCCACCTTGGGGTATGTGGTGGGGACCAGAGGGCACATGTTGAATTAGCAATTCAATGGTCCCCTGTGGATGTACAACATGCCCTGGCACTGGTAGACACAGGAGTTGAGTGTTGTCTGATTTATAGCAACCTTGAGAGTTTTCCAGGACCCCTGCTGTGAGAGATGGCTATGGAGGTAAGGCAATTAGAGTGAAGAAAGCCCAAATCCCATTGGGGATAGGGCGTTTACCCCCAAAGGAGTATACTGTGTACATTTCTGCCATCCCTGAATATATTTGGGGGATAGATATCCTGCAGGGCCTGTGGTTGCAGTGCACTGCAGGTAAATTCAGACTGAGGGTACTTGTAGTAAAGTCAGTTCTGAGGGGACATGCTAAGCACCCACCTGTAGCTCTGTCTTTACCACAGTGGGTGACAAATACTAAGCAGTATTAATTGCCTGGGGTGTACAAGGAAATTGGAGAAACCCTACAGGAGTTGGGGAAAGTGGGCATTGTAAAGCTCACTCACAGTCCTTTTAATTCCCCAGTGTGGGCAGTGAAAAAGCCAGACAGCTCCTGGCATATGTCCATATGTTACAGGGAGTTGAATAAAGTCACACCCCCTTTGTATGCTGCTGTCCCTTCTATAGCAGCCCTTATGGACACACTCAGTCATGAACTAGGGATGTATCGTTATGTAGTGGTCCTTGCTAATGCTCTCTCCTCTATTGACATAGCACAGGAAAGTCAGGAACAGTTTGCCTTCACATGGGAAGGCCAGCAGTGGACATTCACTGTCCTTCCACAGGGCCTCCACAGTCCCACCATTTGTCACAGACTTGTAGCTCAGGACTTGGCCACATGGAGAAACCACAAACAGTGTGGCTGTATCACTATATTGATGATATTATGCTCACATCTGATTCTCTTGCAGATTTAGAAGGGGCAGTTGCTAGAAAGCAGCAACATCCACAGGGAGAAAGGATGGGCTGTGAACAGCACCAAGGTTCAGGGACCTGGTTTGTCAATAAAATTCTTGGGAGTTGTCTGGTTGGGTAAAAGTAAAGTTACAAGATTTGCCTATGCTGGTGTCATTAAAATATGTATCTTATCACCCTGAAGGTTATTTTCTTCTACAGTCCTCATGGCCTGGACCTGCCCTCCTGGCTGTAGTCGGTGTGTGATGATTGCTTTGAACTCCCTACCCATTTGGCTACTGACCACCCATGGAATGGGCAAGCTATGGGCTAAATCTGCAGAGGAGTTTGAAGTAAATCTGGCTTGAGGATTATTATGATTTTATTTCTGTTGTTATTATATGTTATTATTCAGGTTACAGTGCTCCAGAGTTCTTGCACAGAGGCCATTGTGGAAGATGGGGAGTGAGTAGATTGTGCGGCGAGATTTCTGGAGGGGTGGGCTATGGGTAAAACTGCAATATTTCCAGACTCTCTTGTCTGGCCTTAGTGCATCTCCATGTCAGTAGGTAATTACAGGTGTGAGTGAGGGCATATCTGGACCAGAGAGGTTGGTTGGGGCTCCTTTTTCTGCAGCCGGGTCATAAGAGACACAGTCGGGGTGTAGTGGACGACTGCTTATAAGCAATAAATGAGTTTCTCCCACTTTATTTCTCCCTTTGACTGATTTCTGTTTCAAAGATATTTTGCCCCAGGCTTTTCCCCCATGCAGTTAACAGAAGAGATTTAAGGAATTAAAATAATAAGGATAGAGCATTAGAATGGAGAGGAGGGGGAGAACCGGAACACTGATAAGTTCACTGGGGCTTTTGATTGCAAGTTGCTTAATGTTAACACAAAATAGCTTAAGGTTATAGGGCAGCTCCTAGAATATACAGAAAAGGTGAAAAAGCAAATATCTAAAAGGCCAGGAATCAGGACAGCTGTAAAAGCACAGTAACTAAAACTAGGGAATCGATACGTAGGATTCTCTGTTTCTGCTTGATGTGTGCATCTCTTTTTAGATTTTTATTCTTTTTCCTACAGATAAAATTCTTTACACTTCTGGGCATGTGGCCACCTATAGCTGTAGTTTGCATTCTTGGGTATCCTTCCTAGAAGAAAAAGATCAACTATCTACTAGTTCTAGTTCAAAAACTCTAGGCAAAGCCATTGGCTTGATTATGTCTCATGTTCACTCCTTGGTCTCATCATAACATTTCTCAGTAATGAAAAGCTTTTTGCTCCACTTGGTCACATGCTTATCTTTGGAGTATATGATTTGAAAATGATATAGCTCCATTATTTATTCCACCTAGCTAACATAGGTGGAAGCACGGGAGTGGTCTTAGAGGAACTTTTCTGTGAGTTGGGGCAGCTTACTCTAATACAGCTGGACGAGCTGTGCAAGAGGACAAGCTTTAGCATGTGATGTACACTGTCTTAGACATTCAGGAATTAGTAAGCAGGCCTCCTGGGAGATCTGTGGGGTTATAGAGAGACAGAGGTAATGGAAGAGGGGGAAGCAATTGAAGATAAATTCACTACTTGTATAATCACTTCAAGTGTCATAGTGATTTTAAGAAATTAGCTCCAAAGCAGAAAAAAATAAAGTATGCTTGGATAAAGGGGCCTTGAGGAATTGAGGCACAGTGACAGTTTCTGTGGGGAAAAGAGGGGTTTTCAAATTCTATAGATCATTCTAAGTAGAGATTAAAACCACGAAGTTCAGATAAGAAAAGGCAACAAATTTGCTGGCACTAAACAGAGGAAAGAACCAGAATCAGGGAGATAAGTTTGGTGAAATCATACCCTAGGATTAGAAAGTTTTTCTCTCCCATCAGCATATCATGGTGGTAAGACCTTGTTTTGGGTTTGGAGAGACCTGATTCTGAATCCTGACTCCATCATGTATTTAGTGGTTTGGAAAAATGCTTACTCTTATCAATCTGTTTCTGCAGTTCTACCACGGATAATTACTAGCTCATACAATTTTCTTTTTTTGGTAAGAATTAGAGTTTTAGATACTCCCTTATAAGAGCCATACTTCCATGAATTGTTGATTGTGACAGAGATAAGAGTGCAGATCAGTGGAGAAACAATTGAGTATATAACAAAAGAAAAGAAGGAAATTGAACCTTACACCATACCCAAAAGACAATTTCAGATACATTAAAGGCTTTCTTGTGAAAGGTAAAACCAGGTACTTTTCAGAGATGATACTGGATAACATTTTCATGAGCTGGGGAGTAAAAAACAATTTCTCAAGCAATATCGAAGAACAATTAACCATAGCATAATGCATTGAGAAATTCACATTAAATTAAGAACTTATGTTTATTAAAAGATGAAATAATGCTACAATCCAACAAAATGAAAAACATTTAGGTCAGATGATAACAGGCCAGTGTGGACATGAAGCAATGGGAACTCATGCACTCTTGGTAGAAGTGTAAATTGCCAACGACTTTAGAGAACAGTTTGTTTCATCTAACAAACACAAAGCTATTCATAACCTATGACCTTGGGTTTAAATTATAGTATATACTTTGGGGAAACTTACACAAATATTCATTAAGATATATAGACAAAAATGTTCAGAGTGGCATTTTTCATGGTAGCTAAAAGCCAGAAACAACTAAAATGTCTGTAAGTAGACACATAAATTATAAAATATTGAATAATTTACAGAAATGAATATGGCTCAGTTATAACTACATGCAATAACATGGATCAATCTTATAAATAAAATATTGAGCACAAGAAACCAGACACAAAGAATACAAATGGAGTGATTTAATTCCTAAACATTTCCAGAACAAGCAAAGTGAAGCTGTCTTGAGGATATTTACATAAACAGTAAAAATTGAAAGAATAACAAAGAAGTTCTCTGAAAATCAGGATTGGGGTTGCAGCCATGATCAAGAAGGGGTGCACAGGGTTTCTAGGTTGCTGGCAATATATATATTTCTCCTTATCATTTGTTATAACCTGGATCACATTTATCTTGTTTTGTTTATTAAAAAAAACCAAGGAAGTTTTATATGATTTTAGTTTAAGAGGCCTCCTATAGTAAGGTACTTCTATAACCTGCATTTATATCTATATTGTCTATTTCCTTTTTTCCCTTCTATATCCACTTTCACATTTGTCCATCTTGGGAGAGTGATGTTTTTGGATCAATAAAAATCTCTCTTGTCCTCCAGCTTCCTGTGAACTTGAAATGATGGGAGGTTTGGCCAGTAACTGAGAGCAATGTCATAGTTTTCCCAGTACTAGTCATAGTGTTCATGTCCAATACCCTCAGTCAGAGTATCCCCACCCTCTTCTTTTTATGACCACGAGCTCCTAATAAGTATTTCTACAACTATGCCCACTTTTCCTCCTACTGGTTTGGTTAATTGCTGTTTTGTTCCCCCTTGCCATTGGGAGCAGTAATGGCACCTGCATTCCTAGCTCTAGACTGTGTATTGCTCCTTAATAATTTTCTTTAATCCAGTTCACATCATTATAAATCGACCCTCCACTGAACTTTATTCAAATACTGTATCTGAGTGTGGCAGTCAGCTTTCTACGACATCAGTTTTCTGCCAGTTTTCTGATTGATACAATATGCCTTTTCTTCTTGGTCAAATCAAAATGAAAAAAGCATTTCTAATCACTTTAGCTGAATTCCAAATTCCAACAACACACACTCTTACTGTCTTGTGATTTAACCATCAGTAAATTCCTCTATTGATTTTTATGTTGTTTATAAGATCATACAGACCTGGAGAGCAAGACCATCTCATGGCTCTGTCTCACACATGGCATTTGGAAGAGTGTTAAACAGTCCCTGGTGCAAGAGTTCAACATACACTTGCTGATTGATCAATCTATTATGTTTGATCGAATATGGTTTGATTTGGCAATTGCAGCATATGTTTCGCACAAATGAGAAAGTTGTCCCCAGGTATATCACTTAATAGGTGACTCCTAAATTTCCTTTGAGAGCCTCTCATTTGTATTATTACATGTTGATGTTTACATGTTGTAACAGAATAATGCTATTAGGCATCTTCTGCATGCTCTTATAAAGAGAAGAATCATTATTTTAATTTATGTTAAGGAAGTTAAAAAGAGTGTAACTTAACCATCCTTTGTGAAGAGAAATGATTTTCCATTATTTTATTAGGGTATAGTAAGTCCATATTTAGTTACATAAGCTCAAGTAATATCTAATATGGTTACTGAGTAGAAATAGGTTTTACTTCTACTATATTGGGTATTGAATAAAATTGCACGTTGGGACTTTTAAATTAACTTTAAGGTTACTTTAATAGGGCAGATTTGCTGCCAATACAATCCCCAAGGCAATATTATTTAGCAGTTCTTTGTGTTTTAGTTTTGTATTGGCAGGAATGCCAAACTACCACTGGGACTAATGCAGTCCCAGTTTATCCAGTAGAACTTTGTTTCCATTTTCAGGTCCTCTAACAGGGACAAAAAAAAAAAAAAGAAGTCTTCAAGCCAGTGACTACCTGCCAGATGTAAATATTGCTATCATTTGTGTTTATGATGTCTTTATTTGATATTGTTCCTATCTTTCAATCAGGTTATCAATTGATGGAAGGCAACATATACATTTACATTTTCTTAACCCTTCTTTGAATAATTTCAGATTTTAAGCTTTGACAAAGCTAACGTCGATTTTTGATTTCTACTGTGGCCATCAGCTTTCCATTTTCTTTTGTTTCTACTATCACATCAGTTCCTTGAAGATTTCCCCTTACAAAATGTTACATTTGTACAACTGATTATTGAGAAAGTTAATGGTTTTTGATGTGTTCATGTAAATTAAAAAATAATGAAAGAGCAATCTGAGGGAAAAACCCTGTACAGCAAAGAATTTGCCATCATTTATCTTCAGAAATATGAACTGTACTTTTAAAAAATTAAACTTTCATTGTGATTTATTCAGAATTTTCACATGATTTATTCAGAACTTGATTGCATTTTTAAGTTTGTACCTCATTTTGAAAACAGTTCATTTCCTCTCCACTTCAAAAAAAAGAGTCATAGTAAAGGAAAAAATGCTCCTTTCCACCAGTCGAAGGACATTAGGATTCTCTGAGCAATGAATGTCCCAGAGGGACTCATGGAACACCACGGGGATTGCACACATTTCCTATTGGTGGTCCGATGTGAAGCTTCTAAGTTGGCCTGCGTGTCCTGGAATCTGGGCCAGAGGGAAAGATGTGAGAACAAAGCAGAACATTGCCAAGTCATGTAGCTTTTAAACCTGTCAAAATCTGGCATTCTCTTTTACAAGCCTTTCAACATGAAGGCACAGGTTATCACAGTGGGATTCTAATAGTATTCTAAAGTAGCTAGTAATGGATACTTCCAAATCGGTATTTAAGGGGAAAATGGACAAAATCAAGCCTCCAAAATAAGAAGAAAATATTTAACTAAGAGCCAGGAAGCTCAGTGTCTTTTGCCAACTCATTATTTTTTTATAGTAATTAATTTCATTTAAGCAGTTTACTCTTCAATGCCCTTTTGCTTTAAAAGATTAATAGAAGCAATATATTTGCTCATATGTACCATGAACATGCTGTACAGACTAAGGAAGAATGTGAAATAATAAATAATTTTCTTTGAAGAACAGAGTTATATTAGTGCGAAGGTATTTTTTCCTTTATTAGTTGGCCATACCTACCAAGATGGTGAAGGGCAGATTTATTAGGTTTAAAATAAGAATCAATCTCATCCACTTTAAAAAGAATATTAAATATTTCTATATTCTTCTAAATTATTATTATATATTTTCTAAATATTTCAGCAAAACAACTTTATAAGCATGTTGGTGCTGGAGTTAATCTTCATGTATTATTATTTACGTGTAGCAGTTACGTATGGCCATCGAGTCAATGATCTCCAAATACTATATTTAGCTAGCGATTTTGCCATTCAACCAACAATTGATACTGGCTTCATCTGGGAGATTTCACCAGTCTTATTTTGACTTCGTGCATCTGCCACCATCTTCTAGGTTAGGTAGGTAGCTCTGCTTCTGGAGGTTAGCTGGTTATTGGCCGCGACACCTTGGTTCTCCTCTACAAAGGCTGTCATCATCCAGCAGGCCAAACTGGGCTTCCTTTCATGGTCTTGAAGAATAGGCTCTGAACTGCCACATTGTCATTCCCAGTCCATTCTATTAGCCAAAGAAAGATTTATGAGACTGGGGCATACATTCACCTCCTAGTGGGAAAAGCTACAAAATTTCATTGCAAAAGCAAAGAGAGTGGGAGGGAGATAATGGAGGCCGATATGCATTCAGAGAATCCTGCTATATAATGACATAGTGAAGGCCTTTAGAAACAGGTTAATTATTTATTTGTACAGCCAATAGAATCCCTGACTCCCCTTCTTCTTAGTTAGACAACAAGACTAAATATCTTAGCCTTTGAAGTTAGATATGATCATGTGGCTGAGTTCTAGCCAATGACATCTGAGTGAAAATGCCATGTGCCATGTTTAGGCCTGGGACACGTAAATCTCCCATGTGTGATTATATGTGTATCTGCCATCCAATGGGATGCCAGTTTCCACCTAAATGAATGGGATGCCTTTGAACCCCCTAACTTAGAAGAATGTAAAGCCAGGGATATTAAATGTCTGTATAAAAGTCTATTTACCAACCAGGAAGCATGATGGCACCTTATGTGAGCAAGAAATAAGATTTTTATGTTAGTTCACTGAGACTTGGGAGTTGATTTGTTACAGCAGCTAACATTACTTACCCCATCCTATGTTCTTATACCAAAATATTAGTAACCTCAGTTTTAAATGGGTCTGATTATATGTACTGGGCTACTTACATAAAGAATCAATGTTGGAAGAATAGTTGCATTTGCAAACCCTACAATGATTATTAGACAATTATCAGTAAAGAGAATTATCAATACAGTTTACCAGTCAAGACATGTGCTACCATACGCTAGGGCTGATGGGTGGTTTCTGTTTTATTTGTAATTTTGAATTATTATTTCTTAGATAATCGCCATCTTTTTTTACTGTTCATTTTCTCTGGTATTCTGAACTTGGAATAAATGGATTCTCCTCTCTTCCTTAACTATTAATTATGCTTTTTATAAACATTCTTATTTTAATACAGCTTTAGATTTACAAAACAATTTCAAACATAGTCCAGAGTTCCCATATATCTTTCAGCTTCTCCTGTGAATATATTACCTCCATATAGTACATTTCTCACTATACAAATTAATATACCAATACATTATTATTGACTAGGGCCTATATTTCATATTTTCATAGTTTTTACCTAATGTCTTTTTTCTTTTTATGGTCCATCCAGGATTTCATATTACATTTAGTTACTATGTTTCTTTTAGACTCCTTTCCACTGTGACAGTTTCTCAAATTCTACTTGTTTTTGATAGCCTTGACAGTTTTGGAGTACTGGTTAGATATCTTTTTAAATGTCCCACAGTTAGGATTTTTCTGATGTTTTTTCATGTGTAGACTGTGGTTATGGGTTTTGGGGGAGGAAGACCACAGAGAGAAAATGACATTCGCATCACGTTCTATCAAGGGTATGTATGATCAATATAACTTACTGTTGACAATGCTAACCTGGATCATCTGACTGAAGTAGTGTTTTTGAGGTTTCTCCAATATATGGTTTCTCTTCTTCCCCTTTTTCTTAGTATACTCATTAGGTATAGTCCATTAAAACATGCTTTTCATAACTAATTTTTTAAACATGGATCCATTTATTGAAAATTAAGTAACAGAACTATGATATTTCCTATTCTGATTTCATGTAGGTTTTTGTTTTCCAGGATTACTTATATTTCTGGATACCTATTGTATATTCATAGTGACAGGTCATGTCTACATTTTTTCAGGAGTGTGCATAAGCTGTAAGTCATCTACTCAGATGTTAGGTGACTCACAAGAATGTGTTCCGTTGAAGTTTAGTTTTGGCCAAGAGTGTGCCAGAGAATCAGTGGACAGGTCAGAATTTATTGATTGTACTGGAAATGAGATGGTATTACAGTCTTAAATAGAAAATAGTAACAAAGATGGTACAAAACACTCCATCTGATTTTCATGATGTATTTTATTTGTGAAATATAATAAGTTTTGAGAGCTTCTTCAAGATTAGTAAGTCAATGAACTATAAAAATAACCTGCTCCCAGGTGGAGAAAGACAAGTATCAAATGATTTCACTCATCTGTGGAGTATAAGAACAAAGAAAAAAATGAAGGAACAAAACAGCAGCAGACTTACAGAACCCAGAATGGACTAACAGTTACCAAAGGGAAAGGGAGTGGGGAGGATGGGTGGGAAGGGAGGGACAAGGGGGAAAAAGGGGCCTTATGATTAGCACACATAATGTAGGGAGGGGAGGCACGGGGAAGGCTGTACAACACAATGAAGACAAGTAGTGATTCTATAGCATCTCACTACGCTGATGGACAGTGACTTTAATGGGGTGTGTGGTGGGGACTTGATAACAGGGGGAGTCTAGTAACCATAATGTTGCTCATGTAATTGTACATTAATGATACCAAAATATAAATAAATAAGTAAATAAATAATAACCTACTCAAAGGTAAAGGGCAACAGGTTGAGAATTGAGGGATCATGAGCAAATGTGGCTGGGGGAGGTGAAACATCTCATTGACTTTAAGGTACTTAGCCCAGATAATAGACTAGCCTTCAGTTCTCCTTATTTTTGTGTATGTGTGACAGCATGTGTGAGTACTGTGTGTTACTTTAAAATAAACCATTTTATGAGACCAGAGTTTCAAGAACAGTGTACACTTTTCGGTGAAGAATACAGAAGGAACAAGTGTCAGTGGAGGCTCTGGTCCTCCAAGAACTGGAAATGTGGTGAGTTACCATGTCAGGGCTTCAGTCACAAGGAAACAACTAAGTTTTCCAGTTACTGAATCAAAATAAAATTTTTAATGTTAGTTAAAATATTAATAAATAACATAAAATTCATGTTAATCTTAATTATAGAAATGTAGGCTAGAGGATACCCTGATCATTTATATTAACCACAAATTATGTCCCTGTTGTGAAATAGCTGCTAGAAATTTCACGCAAGTTGGACAACATTAATAGAAGAACAGTGTTTTCTTTTCTTCTAATCTGTACTAGTAAGCTGCACCAGGGAAACTGTGCTTTGTTGAAGATGTTATATCTTTAACAATTATAATGATGATAACAATATGTTATTATACTCATGGGATGCTTAACTGTGTAAAATTCACTTTCACATACATTATCTCATTTTAGTTCATATATTAACAAAAGTTTGTATATTGAGGAGGACATAATAAAATAAATGATGTGGAAACAAAATTTTATGCAGCAGTTTTAAGTTTGGTTTTTAAAGTGTGGTTCTTGGACTTCCTAGAGTTCCCAATATTCATTCAGGGAATCGAAAGGTACAAGCAAATTTTATAATAATATTGTGATATAATGAGTCATAAGAAGTACATATTTGATCATTCATATGACAAAATATATATTTCCCAGGTATATTTGGTCTTCATCCATAGTTCCTGAAAACACTGCAGAGTCTAAAAGGTGAAATGGGGGGTGTCTTGTCATGTTAATGAGTGACTTTTGGACCCCTGCCCAAGAGCAGGGGCTAGAGGTTGAATCACCCAATCGCCAATAATTTGTTCTATCATGACTATGCTCTGAAACCCTCACAAAAACCCCTGAGAAGAGCTTATCGCTCTCAGCTCTCTTGGATTCTGCTCCTCTGTCAGAGAGCTTTTATGCTCTTGGGGAACCAAAACTCCCATGTGCCACCAAGCCAGGCCCCAAGCTCTGTGAGGACAGAAGCTCCTTTATTTCCCATCTTGCCCTATGTATCTCTTCATCTGGCTGTTAACTTGTATCCTTTATTAAACTAGTAAACATAAGTGTTTTCCTGATCTGTGAGCCACTCTAGCAAATTAATCAAACCTATGGGGAGGTCGTGGGAACCTCCAGGCTGTAGTGGGTAGGTCAGGAACACAGGTAACTGCCTGGGGCTTGCGACCACATCTGGAGTTGGGGTGGGGGGCAGTCTTGCAGGACAGAGCCCTTAACCTAGGAATCTCGTGGTTTTTCTGAACAGATAACATCAGAATTGAATTTTCTAACACCCTGCTGGTGTTCGAGAATTGCTTGGTGTTGTCTGTGGGGGAGGACCCCCTCTCCCCATCACACATATGCTTTGGAATCGGGTCTGGGAACCCGAAAGAAGCACACCCTCAGGAATACTAAATTACTTGCCTTTTACAATGTATTGACATTTTCACTGATGGTGTAAAAGCAGTAGTGGATAAATTTTCTGATGCTTTTTTGCCTGAATCAAAACTGTTGTACAAAACTATACCAATAGTCATTGCATTCTTTACTGCCAGGCACTCACAGGAGGGAAAAAAAAAAACATGCCTGTTTCATTTAAGAATTTTAGTCCTTGATAACCAAAAATAGTATTAGTTGTATTAAATATCAACCCTTGAGTACCTGTCTCCTTAGTATTTTGTGTGGTAAAATGGGAAATACACATAAAGCTTTTCTGCTGCATACCAAAGTGAACCACTATTTTCCAAGTGAACACTGCATGATGTTTTGAAATTTCAAAATTATGCCTGGGTAGAAGATCCATTCAAAACGCAAATTAGACCAGTAGATTTTAATGGAACAGAAAAATAAAGTTCACTGGTGCAGTTTTGGATTCCACGTCGTAATCTTTAAGCCACTATTTGTCAAGTTTGGTGTTATATCAAAGATTAATATTCACAATTACCTGAAAAGGCTGTTAAAATACCTTTCTCTTTTCAACTACTTATCTATGTGGGGCTGGATTTTCTTCAAAACAATACAGATTGAAAGCAGAGGGGATCCGTGATTCCAGCCAGCTGGTAATGTTGAAGAAACTTGAAAAACGTCTAAAAAAATGCCATTCTCATGAATAGTTTTTGAACATAGTTATATCTCATAAAAAGTACAGCTGTTAAACGCTAATAGGTAATAGGCTCATTATTGTTATTTTATAGGAATAAGTAATTAAAGATTTTTAAGTTTTCTTTTAATTTTTAATATGGTAAATATCAGTACATGTAACTCACATACACAAAAATTCCTGAAGTGTTTCAACTATTTCAGGAGTTTAAAGAGTCCTGAGACCCAAATACCTGAGAAATGCTTTCTTAAATAAAACTAACAGCAGAGGAATGGCAAAGTAAGGTAGCTGTCATTAAGGGTTTGAGAGAATACCTTGGACACCTTTTGTTTTTACCTGCTCAGCCTCTAATTCCAGTTTTTCCTATAAAAGCGCACCCGTTTCCCTTTGAGGAGATGAGACATGCTGCACTTCTGTTTTAATTGGGGTTTATCTTTACTCCTAGCTCCAGGGGTAGATAGTCTACCTAGGCATAACCAATAAGTACATTTTTTATAAGCCCGTCTCCTCATCTTGTAGCCAGGGTGTTTAATCAGAAGTAAGAAGAAGTCAGTGAGACTCAATCCTCAGACTTTTGCAGGAAGCTATGGAGAAGAGTCAGTGTCATTTTGGGGGGCTGATAGGTTATTTGGCTACAACTGCTGCTCGGCATCATTGTCACTATTTGAGACCACCTTTCTCAAAAACAAAAGCAGGGCAGAGGGAAATCAAAATATGGAGAAAGATGTTTTGTTTTATATATATATAATATATAATATATAATATATAATATATAATATATAATATATAATATATAATATATAATATATAATATATAATATAAAGTAATTAACATAATATAAATATAATTGTATTACTTGAGCACCTGGCTCAAGCCATATCAGTTTTGTGAGGTAGTAAATTCCCTATTTGCTAAGATCAGATTGACATGGATTTCTCTCACTTATGTTCGAAAAGATCCTATTGAGTATTTCTCTAGAAAGAGTGAGAATCATGGTTGACCAGCTTTATTCTTAATATAAGACATTTCTGACTGTTGTTTCAGTCACAGCACAAAGTGCCCCATAGAATTATGTAACTTTTCAGTTGGAAGGAAACTTAGAAATGCAAGGGATTTATTTTAGGAGTAAAGACACTAAAATTCAGATTTCTTTGATGTTATCTCCATATACTTAATCAGTGGTAGATTAAGAAATGAGTTCAGTGTCATTAAGTGTTCATAGAATCCAATGACCATTTTTTTCAGTGATAGTACAGATATAAAGTATTCCAAAAAGGTTAATAGGGACCTGAATAATTTCAAGATTATGTAAGTCATATCAAAAGAGACAAAATAAAAGAAGTGCCTAGAAAATCTAAAAGGACAACCCAGCCATGTAGGAGAGAGAGTGGGTGTGGCAAAGTCTATTATTGTTGTTTATCATAATTGAGAATTAAAATGTGATGGTAATTATTTAGTAGTGTTTTTGCTTAGGTCTACATAGAATATGCTTTTATGTTTTCTATCTTAGTCATTGAAAATTCAGTTCTAGGGATTATTCTTAAGAAAATTTGCAGGTGTTGTACACATACACATCTATACACAAGTGTGTGTTGTATCAGGATTTATACTGTAATGGACCTTTAGTTAATTTAGTAGTTTTCTTGAGCTTATCTTCTATATTGAACCAGATTTTCCAATATATAAGCTTTTCTTTTATTGAAATTTAGGAAATATTAATTATTTCTATCTACTAGGGTGATGTGTACTGCATTAATTAAATTAACACCAGTTTACCTTAAACCGTATTATGCATGTGAACGTGTGTCATCTATTACTGGGCTTAAATATGGGGTAGTTTGAAGATTTTGCCCATTTATGTACTAGGGAATGGTCTTTGAGCCCATTATTTTACTACTATTCCATTGCTTGTACTTTTCCTTTTATGTTGCTCTGACCTGAATGTAGTTTTCTTTAAAATATGAAACAAGCTAATTTTTGACAAATATACTTTCTCTTTCCATATACTTATCGTTGCAGATATCCCAGTTAGATCCTCACTAAATTATCTTCATTCTTTTGGAAGGAAGGACCTTAAATTCTTAAGAGCCTCCTATAGATAATTTTACTCACTAAAACATGATATTATGTAAGTACAAGTAGGCTAATCTACAAAACTAAGTGACCTCCATGTTTGGAAACATAAAAAACATAACAAACTCAATGAAAGAAGAAAAATAAGGCTTAATACCTTAGTGCACAAACTTAATTTATTTCAGATTTACCCAGCAGTGCTATAATTCTATTGAAAGGTGAAGCTCAACTTTGAAGATATAGTTATAGCAAACTAAATTGAGAAAGGAAAAAAAAAATGAAAAAGAGAGAGGGTTAAAAATGTCAGTGACTCTATGTATTCAGATAATTCATCATTTACAGCAATGATTCCCAAACTTTAGTCACTTGAGTTTAATTCAGATACATGGGTTGTGAATATTCTGATTAAGTTTTATTCAGAGCCTAGGAATCTGTATTTCTTCATAAAAAATGAACATGGAATTCTTGTAACAATGATTCAAATATTAGATCATGCAAAACAAATCTATGTAGTCCATATATGAACTCCATAAAAATGGTACAAATTTTATAAAGTGTTTTTTTTAGCTTCCAAAAGTGGGAGCAAATGGCATTCAGGAAATAACTTCCTACCTGAATGTCAATTCTGCGTGCTTGAGTTGCCAAAAAATCCCTCAATGAAAATATAAGAAAAAATAAAACAAATGAAAGAGAGAGAGAGAGAGACTCTATTGTTTGAAAAACATAGTGAAACACCTTTTTCCTATCTTAGTGACTTCTGTGTAGGGCTAAATCCTTTATAAATTGCAGTTGTACTGTAATTGATTTCATTCTTAACAAAACATCAAATCCTCTTGGGGAAAAACAAAGGAAAGTGAGATTAGCTAAGGAAACAGAAAAAAATTCTCTTTCAATGATTAAAATTTATGCCTCAGGAATTCAGCAGGCTTGATGCTTTCCTGGATTTACAGCATTTCATTTGTTATTGCCATTAGCTTTAACTGCTTTGGGGAAATTTAACAACAGAGCTATAGCATGGCTTACAATCATCATGAGCTTCAAAGATTCAAGAGCATGCGAAATGTTTCCTTGCAAACTCTGCTTTAATAGGATTATATGGATGATGCCTTTGAATATTTATCCCCTCTACAAATCAGGTAGAATACATTTTAATGACATATTTAAAATGTTGTCATCTTAGGGTTGAAGACAATGACACAAGAAATGTGTACATTTTTTAAAAAAGAAATGAATCACAAACCTCAAAAACTTTCTCAAAAACAGGAAGCTAATTCCAGTATGCCTAATGCCATCCTCATTGAACAAATTGAAAAGTAGAATTTATGAAATAATAGCATTGCATATAGTTCAACAGTGAATTTGGAAAAATAAAATTGAACAGAATTACACAAGCAAAAAGCTGAAGTGGCACCCCACCCAATATTCTACCGTATTTGTTATGAAACATTTTTCTCTGTTGAAAAGACAGTTATGATACACAATTGGATTGGTATATCTCAGTTCTCATGCATAAAAAATAAACTGCCAATACATAATTAATGCAAATAATGAAACAAAATAAAATATAAGGCCTTTTGAGAGTGATGCCAATTACTTGTATTGCACGTTCTTATAATTTATATTAAATTTTGATTGGATTTTCTTAATATCTTTCTATTTAAGCATTTTTAATATAAAAATTATGATATTGTTTGAATTAGTTATTGAATTTAGGTATTCTATGTTTGTGTGTGTAATTTTGAAGTGAGAAAACTTGCTTGAAATTTCTACAGTCAGCCTGGAAGTGACTTGAATAAAGTTGCTAACTAATGAACAAAATCATTGTTAATATTAGTCTGTATATGCCTCTTACTCTCCTGAAGGACATTTATTCAACTTTAAGTTTCAAAGCTAATTTAAAGTCATGATAGGTTGATAAGTAGTGGAAATTAGGCTAATATTGTTATAGCTCTTATTCCTATTTCATTAATTTTGTACTGAAGAAATACCTGAATGCTTTCTGTCTGCAAATAGTACATATCTCATTACATGACTGAACCACAGTATTTATGGAAAATTGACCACTATTTGAATAGCACCCCTATTTCCTTATATTAAAATCCTGCTCCTAATTAAAACTGTAAGAGGCATTATTCAGGAGTTGGGATGTAAAGAAAGAGTTATCAGGACTAAATAAAATATCTTAAAAACCAAATTGATAGTTAAAAATGTATAATTTTTTGGCCTTTTCCTACTGCTAATAATATTCGTTTTGCTAAAATAAAGATTCACTATATTCTTAAAAGGTATAGACTTAAAAATATATACAGAATATCTCATCCCAAAGCAACAAAATGCACATTCTTCTCAAGTGGACACATTACATTTTTGCAGGATAGATCATGTTAGGCCACAATAAATTTAACAGAATTGTAGTCATATCAGTCATATTTTTTTAGAGCAAAATGGTATGAAACTAAACATTAATTATGTGAAGAAAACTGGAAAATTCACACATATATGGGCATTAAAAAACATGTTACTGAACAATAGAGTCAAGAAAACAAAATAGAAATACAAAATATTTTGAAGCAAATGAAATGTAGCCTACAAAACTTTATGAGATGCAGTGAAAGCAGTTTTAAGAGAGAAATTCATAACAATAAATTCCAACCTCAAGAAACAAGACTCAAACAACTTTATATCTCAAGAAACTAGAAAAAGAACAAATGAAACCCAAAGTTAGTAGAAGGAATTAAATAACAAAGATTAGAGAGAGCAGAAATAAAGGAGAGACTACAAAACAATAGACAGCATCAATAAAACTAAGAGCTAGTTCTTTGAAAAGAAATAAAATTGTCAAGCCTTTATCTAGACACATTGAGGAAAGAGATAGGACTCAAAATCAGAAATGGAGATGTTATAGAAAAAGGAGATGTTACAAATGATCGAATAAAAATACAAAGTATCATAAGAGAATACTGAGAAAAATTTTAAAACAACAAATTGGAAAACCTTTAAGAAATGGATAAATGCCTAGAAACATATAATCTACCAAAACTAAATCATGATGACTAAGAAAATTTGAACAGACCAACTACTAGAAAATAAATTGAATCAATAATAAAAAACTTTGTAACAAACTGAAGTTCAGGACCAGATGGCTTCATGGCTGAATTCTACCACACATTCAAAGAAGAATGAATACTAACCCTTCTTAAACTCATGCAAAAAATTGAAGAGAAAAGAATTTTTCCAAATGCATTTTGAGATCAGTTCACTGACAATGCACTTGGTCACCCAAGAGCTCTGATGGAGATACACAATCAGAATAATGTTTTCTTGCCTGCAAACACAATATCCACTCTGCAGCTCATGGACTGAGTAGTTGTTTCAACTTTCAAGTCTTACAGTTGAAGAAATACATTTCATTAGGCTTTTTCTGCCATAGGTAGTGATTACTGTGATAGCTCTGGGTAAAGTCAATTGAAAACCTTCTGTAAAGGATTCACCATCCTAGATGCTACTGAAAACTTTTATGATTCATTGGAAGAAGTCAAAGTATCAACATTAACAGGAGTTTGGAAGTTGATTCCAGACCTCATGATTGACTTTGAGGGGTATAAGGCTTCAGTGGAGGAAATAACTACAGATATGGAAATAGCAAGAGGACTGGAATTAGAAATGAAGCCTGAAGGTGTGCCGGAAATCTCATGCTAAAATTTGAATGGATGAGTAGCTTCTCATGGATGAGCAAAGAAAGTAGTTTCTTGAGATGTAAACTGTTACTGGCAAAGATGCTGTGAAGACTGTTGCAATGACAGCAAAAGATTTAGAATATTGCACAAACTTACTTGATAAAGTAGCAGCAGGATTTGAGCACTGAGTCTAGTTTTGAAAGAAGTTCTCCTGTGGCTAAAATGCTATTCAATAACATTGTATGCTATGGAGAAATTATACAAAAGTCAATCAATGTGGCAAACTTCATTGTTGTCTTATTTTAAGAAATTGGCACAGTCAGCCCAACCTTCAGCAAACCACCCTCCGATCAATCAGCAGCCATCAACACGGAGGCAAGACCTCCACCAGCAAAGATTATGGCTTCCTGAAAGCTCAGGGGATGGTTACCCTTGTTCAGCAGTATGTTTTTAGTTAAGATATGTACATTTCTTAGACGTAATACTACTGCACATGTAATAGACTGCAGTGTAGTGTAAACACCTTTTACCTGCACTGGGAAACAAAAAAAAATTATTTGACTCACTTTATTATATTTGCTTTATTGTGATGGTCTGGAACCAAATCTGCAGTATCTGAGGTGTACCTATATATTCTTTCAAATTCCTCATCAAAATGCTACCTGTTGCTTGTTCAGAATATATTTATGTAAGTTATTCTAATTCTATACATGGGAGATAACCCAAATACAGAATCTTCACCAGAGAAAAAAAAAGAGCTGACTTGTGAGGATGACCATTTATGTGTGGTCACAATATTAGTAGAAGGCTGAGAAACACTGAATCACTTTTAATTCTAATTGAGTCTCTTTCTTGCTGCTCCAGGATGAGATAGATACCTTGCTGTCTGCAGGCTAGATACAGCTTTCTACCTCATTCCTATCTGCCAATTAGACCAGTACTTGAACCTTCCCAGGTCCCTTCCTAAGGATAATAATGGTTAAACTGATCAATTGCTTGTGTGTTGGCATCTAAGTGGAACTGTAAATAATAACGCTTTGTCTAGGGCGATTTTTCATAAGGTTAACTGATGGCTTTGTAACGCAATATACTATTCCTTACCCCATAGAGATTATTATTGGCATTTTTTCACCTTGAAATTAGAAACCAGGATTCCACAGGAGCGTCTTTCTCCAAAATGGACCCAAATCAATCTGATAGTATCCAACTCCATTTGATATTCCTGCATTTGTCTTGCTTGATGAGTTAATGTCTCTGCTTCTTATTTTATGTATTCCCTTCAAATTAGCAAGACCACACCCTTGCTTTATTTATTTCAACTAAATGAACATTTCAACTAAATTAACAAATGTATTAGATGTAATTGGAAAACATCTTAAAATCTGATGAATAGCAATTTAATGAAGGAAATAGTCAACCTCCTCTGATTCACAAATTTCAATCAATAACAACAATTCTCTATTTTGGCTTAAGTAAAGACCTTCATATTGGTGACATACCCGTTGATGTAAGGGATTATTCTCTCTACTGTTTTTATTGAGTTGGAAAGTCTGGCTCTCCCATTCCAGGACAGAATGATAGACAAAGTGTTTGCTCTAACTTTTACGTGCACAAATTTTAATGATGCCAACTAGATTTGTCAGACTCTTACAGATTACCAAAAACTTCACAGCTATCAAATTATGTTAGCTTCTGGTTGGTGATCCCTTCAAATTCATTTTACTATTTTTTAAAAATATACCTCTTTCTGCCTTATACATAGTTAACAAAAATATCTTGGCATATCTTAGCTCTCTCTTTATACATTACAAATATATACACATACTTAGACATGTCTTGTTTTTCACAACATAAAATTGGTCACCAGATTTTATGGATACAGTTATATGCCATGACAGTGATATTTTTAAATTTAGTGGGACTTAAAGGTTCATGTTGTGGACAATATTGCCAAACATTATTCTGGTTTTCTTTGGTTTAATTATGTCTTCATATAAAAACTCATTTTTATATGAAGAATTAAATACTCAAGGTGTTTAATTCTTAGGCAAAAATTTTAAAAATTGATTAATAAAAGGAAAACACATATGCCTCACTGTATTTCTTTAAAAGCTATCAAATTATCAAAAGCCAATTCAAACCGTAAAGTGACTTAGCTATCTAACAATAAAGTATATAGTACTCAGTGCTAGTGATAATACTATAAAATGTGCATTACTGTTGTGTTGTATAAATTTAATACCATCTTTCCTTAAATGATATGCTGTACATATCTGAAGTTTGAAAATGCCTCTATATTTTGTCCCCGTAAATCTACTTAGAAAAATGTATTCCAAAGGAAGTATTTATATACCTCTACTTGACTAAGGAAGGAATTTTAAGGAACGAAACAAGATACAAAATTTTGTGAGTTCATGAATAGACACAAGTTGCTCTATGAAACTAGAGGTCACATCATTTTTTTTGTATATTTAAAATTAAACCCATCCATCTGCTTAGGAAAAAAGGCTGATATCAGTATTTTTTCAGGGTTTATTCTCCTTGCCTTACCTCAGATCATTTAATAAACCTGCAGAACTTCGGGTCCTGGAAAAAAAGACAACGTTCCATCTGCCTTTAACTTACTTCATTGCTGTTGCCAGTACACCTTGTAAGCACAAGCCCTTAAGGGTTCTTGATTTTAGTATTTGAAAGTCTGGACTGATCAGGTACAGGCCCAGGCCAGCAAGTTATTCAGATACGGGAAGTGGTAATTCAGATGCCTGTGTTTTAAGCTTAAACGTAGGGCTCCTCGTGAAGGACCTTTAGATAGGTATGTCTATGGCCATTTTTTACCAGCATCCCTGAAACCAAGTGCAAGCCACAGACCCACCAACCCAGAGCTGATTCTCATCAGTCTGGGGCTGTCTCTATCCTCTTCCATTTAAGTCCTGGAAATCCAAATAAATAGAAATTATGCTGCTTCCATCAAAACTCCTTAGGGGGCTTTTGGATACCCTGATCTGTATATCCAGGCCTAGATGCTGGAACTCTTCCCCCATCCTCCCCAGTACGAATATATTCATCCCTAAAAGCCCTACGGTTGGACTCCCTATCATTCATTCCATCCCAGTCAGTCATCATCCTCTGAAAATATTTGAAATATTTCTTCAGATACACTGGTTTTCTACTGCTGACTTACAAATTACCACAAACTTAGCATCTTACCTCAGTACCTATTTATTATTTCACAGTTTGTTCACATGCAGGTTTTCTACTCAGAGTCCCACAGACTGAAAATGAGATATTGACTAGGATCTAGATTTTTGTCTGGAGCTTAGTGTCATCTTCCCAAGTCATATTGTTGGCAGAACCAGGTCCTTGGGACTCTTCAGATATGACTTGGTTTCCACCATTGCTGTTTGGTTTTGGGGATCACTCTGGGTTCTGGAGGCTGTTGGCAAGTCTGTTCAAGGTGGTTCTCTTTATGGACAGTTCGCAGCATGACAATTTCCTTTCCTCAAGGCCAGCAAAGACGGCTTCTCTCTGACCTGTCATCTTTTTTTTTTTAAGGTATTATTGATATACAATCTTATGAAGGTTTCACATGAAACACAATGTGGTTACTACATTCACCCATATTATTGAGTCCCCCCCCATACCCCACTGCAGTCACTGTCCATCAGTGTAGTAAGATGCCTCAAAGTCACTATTTTCCTTCTCTGTGCTACACTGTCTTCCCCATGACCCCCACACACCGTGACCCGTCGTCTTTTAAAATGCTCATCTGATTTAGGCTGGGTGCTCAAGAATAATCTCCCTTTGGATTAACTCAAATTGAAGTGATTATTCATCTAATCATGGGAGTGATATCCCAGCATATTCACTAGATCTACCAAAATTAAGATTTGATATCTATATAATCATACAGGGTCTATACATCAGGAAAGAGAAGTCTTAGAGGCCATAGAATTCTGACCACTGGAGTCTGCCCTTTGTGTCAATCAAATATTTCACTAATGTTTGTTATTTTTTTCTTTAACACAGAAATCTTTATGATATCACCTCATAGAAAGTTATACACACTGAAATAATAACAGAGATAGTCTAGAGGTATTTAGACTTGAGGGAAAGTTGTGCCATCTTGATTGTACAGTTCTATTTTACATACTTAAAATTTTAATCTTTTATCAACAGTATGCTGATAAGTAACAACCTGTTCTCCAAAACCAAAAGCTCTTATTTGTAGAATTTGTCAGCCTATGGTATAGATACTCCCACCATGGCCAATTCCAAGCTACCAATATGATGTTAGTGAATGAAGAATTTGTAGGAAGTGTACACCATTGACTCTGGCAAGCTGGTGTGGCTAGCTCTCGAACACCTATAATTATTTATTATTATAAAAATGAGCTCTGCTTATTTAAATGAAAACTTACTGAGGTACATACAATACAGTGCATGAATTTTAGCCTGCAAATCAGTGAATTTTACCATATGCATACACTCATATAACCATCACCAAGATCAAGGTATTTAACATTTTAATTTTTTCCTCTTCACCTATTTCACCCATTACCCCATACCCCTCACCTATGACAACCGCCAATTTGATCTCTGTGTTTATGAATCTATTTCTGTTTTGTTTCATTTTTTAGATTTCAAATATAAGTGAAATTATGTGGCATTTGGCTTTGTCTGATTTATTTCACTTATTATAATATACTCCAGTCCCATCCATATTGTCACAAATGACAAGATTTCATTCTATTGTACAGCTAAATAATATTCCACTGTATATATGCACCACATCTTTTTTATCCATTTGCCTATCAATGAACACTTAGGTTGCTTCTGTATTTTGGCTGTGATAAACATAGGAGCAGAAATATCTTTTTGATTTAGTATTTTTTTTCCTTTGGATAAAATCCAATAAGTGGAATTGCTAGGTTGTATGGTATGTCTGTTTTTAGGTTTTTAAGGAACCTCTATACTGCTTTCCATAGTGGATGCATCAACTTACAAACCCACCAATAATGGATGAGTGTTTTCTTTTCTCTACGTCTTTGCCAAAGCTTGTTATTTCTTGTCTTTTTATAGTGGCCATTCTGACTGGTGTGAGGTGATATCTCATTGTGGTTTTGATTTGCATTTCCCTGATGATTAATGGTGTTTTCATATGTCTGTTAGCTATATATATGTCTTCTTCGGAAATACATCCATTCAAATCCTCCACCCATTTTTTTAATTGGATTTTTTTTCTGGTGTTGAATTGTATGAGTTTTTTCTATGTTTTGGATGTTAGCCCCTTATCAGATATATCATATGAAAATATATTTTCCCATTCATTCTCTTTTTATTTTGTTGATGGTTTCCTTTGCTGTACAGAAGCTTTTCAGTTTGATGTCTCATTTATTTTTGCTTTTGTTTCCCTTGCCTTGGAAGATCTATTCAGAAAAAGAATTAATAATGCTGATGTTTAAGAATTGACTGCCTATGTTGTCTTCTAGGAGTTTTATGGTTTCAGGTTTTATATTTAATGTATTTTGAATTTATTTTTCTATATGGCATAAGACAATGATCAGTTTCATCTTTTTGCATATAGCTGTCTAGTTTTCCTAACACCAGTTTTTGAAGATACTGTCTTTTCACCATTGTATATTCTTGCCTCCTTTGTTGTTTATTAATTGACCATATAGGTGTGGGTTTTTTTCTGGGCTCTCTATTCTGTTCCTCTGATCTATGTATCAGTTCTCGTACCAGTACCATACTGCTTTGATTACTCTAAGTTTGTAGTGTGGTTTGAAGTCAAGAGGTATGATACCCTAGGTTCGTTCTTTCTCAAGATTGCTTTGGCTCTTTATGGTCTTTTGTGGCTCCATACAAATTTTAGGATATTTGCTCTAGTTCTGTGAAAATATGCCATTGGTATTTTGATAGAGATTGCATTGAATCTGTAGATTGGTTGGGCAATATGGCCATTTCAATAATATTAATTCTTCCTATCCATGTGCATGGGATATCTTTCCATTTATTTGTGTTGTTTTCAATTTCTTTCATCAGTGTCTTATACTTTTCAAAGTGCAGGCCTTTCACCTCCTTGGTTATATTTATTCTGAAATATTTTACAGTTTTTGATGCAATTGTAAGTTGGATTGTTTTCTTACTTTTTCTTTCTGCTAGTTTGTTACTTGTTTACAGAAATGCAACACGTGTTTGTATGTTGATTTTGTATCCTGTGATGTTATGGAATTGTTATTAATTCTAGTAGTTTTTGGTGTAGTCTCTGGGGTTTCCTATGTATAATACATGTCATCTGCAGAAAGTAATAATTTTACTTCTTTTTTTATCAATTTGGATGTCTTTTATTTCTTTTTCTTATTGGATTGCCATGGCTAGGACTACCAGTAGTATGTTGAATAGAAGTTGTGAGAGTGGGCATCCTTATCTCGTTCCTGATATTAGGGGGAAAGCTTTTAGCTTTCTGCCCTTGAATATGATGTTAGCTGTGGGTTTGTCATATATAGCCTTTATTATGTTAAGATATGTTCTCTCTATGCCCACTTTGTTGAGAGTTTTTATGAGGAATATATGAATTTGCAAAATGGTTTTTCAATGTCTATTGTGATGATCATGGTTTTTATCGTTTTTCTTAATGTGGCATATTGCATTGATTGATTTGCAGGTATTGAACCTTCCTTTCCTCCCTGGAATAAATCCCACATGATTGTAACAAGTAATCCTTTTAATGTATTTTTGAATTTGCTTTGCTAATATTTTTTTGAGCATTTGTTCATCTATGTTCATCAGGTATATTTGTGTGTATTTTTCTTTTCTTTTTTTGGTATTGTCTTTGGTTTTGGTATGAAGGTGATGCTGGTCTCAGAATGAATTTGGAAGCTTTCCTTCCTCTTCAATTGTTTGGCAGAGTTTGAAAAAGATAAATATTAATTCTACTTTGAATGTTCGGTAGTGTTCTCCTGTAAAGTCATCAGGTCCTGATTTTTTGTTCGGAGCTTTTTGATTACTGATTCAATTTTATTACCAGTAATGAGTCTGTTCAGATATTCTATTTATTCCTGGTTCAACCCTGGAAGAGTGTATGTTTCTAGGAACTTACCCATTTCCTCTAGGTTTTCCAGTTTGTTGACATATAATTTTTCATAGTAATAATCTCTTATAATTGTTTGTACTTCTGTGTTGTCAGTTGTAACTTCTCTTTCATTTCTGACTTCATTTATTTGAGTCCTTTCTTTTTTCTCAATGAGTCCAGCAAGGGTTTGTTAATATTGTTTATGTTTTCAAAGAACTAATTCTTAGTTTCATTGATCTTCTGTAAGTTTTTTGTTCTTTTATATTGTTTTATAGGTCTTTATTTTATTTATTTCCTGATATATATTATCTCCTTTTTTCTAACTTTGGGCTTTGTTCTTCTTTTTCTAATTCCTTTAGGTATAGAGTTGACTTGTTTATTTGAGTTTGTTTGTTTCTCAAGGTACAAATACATATATCACTATACTCTTCCCTCTTAGAACTGCTTTTGCTGCATCCCCAATATTTTGTACTGTTGTATTTCCATTTTCATTATTCTCCATGTATTTTTAAATTTCCTCTTTGATTTGCTTGTTGAGCCATTGACTGTATAGTAGCATACTGTTCAACCCCCATGTATTTTTTTCCTTGTAAATGACTTCCAGTCACATACTGTTGTAGTGTGAAATGATGCTTGGTATGATTTCAATCTTCTTAAATTTAATGAGACTTTTTTTGTGGCCTAACTTGTGATCTGTTCTGGAGAATGTTCCATGTGCACTTGAAAAGAATGCATATTCTGCTCTTTTTGGATGTACTGTTTTATAGGTATCTATTAAGTCCATTTGGTCTAATGTTTATTCAAAGCCATTGTGTCTTCATTGATTTTTCTGTCTGGATAACCTATCCATTGATGTCAATAGTGTTAAAGTCCCCTACTATTATTTGATTACTGCCAATTTCTCCCTATATGTCTGTTAATATTTGCTTTACATATTTAGGAACTCTGTTCAGTTTGTACTTGAAATTGTTATCTTCTTATAATTTTGAGCCCTTAATCATTATATAATATCCTTTCTTATGTGTTGTTACAGTGTTTGTTTCAAAGTCTATTTTCTATGATATAAGGACTGCTACTCCAGCTTTTATTTTTCATGCCTACTTACATGGAATATCTTTTTCCATTCCTTGAGTTTCAGTCTGTGTGTGGCTTTAGGTCTGAAGTGAGTATCTTATATGTAGCATATAGATGAGTCTTTTTGTTATCCATTCAGTGACCCTATTTTTTTTTTGATTAAAGTATTCAGTCCCTATGCATTATTATTGATAGTTGTATATTTTTTCCATTTTGTTAAATGTTTTCCAGTTACTTTGTCAGTCTTCTGTGATCCTTTTGTCTCTTGTTCTCTTCCCTTGTACATGATGACTTTTTTTAATGTAATTGGAATTCTTCTCTCTATTTTTTTGTGTATCTATCAAAAGTTTTTTTGTTTGTAATTACCATGGGGTTCATATATAACATCTTACATATATAGCAGTCTATGTTTAGCTGGTGGTCACTTAAGTTTGAATATTTTCTATTTCCCCTGGGTAGATGTGTGATTATGTTGGCTGACTGGCTGGAGGCTGGGTGGCATGTTCTGAGGTTTCTTGATGCTGGGCCTCCCAGGGCATGGGATGGGGGTCTTTCAGTTGGGTACTAGATGGGACTGGGCCGATGAGGTGGTTGGTATTGGAGTGTTGCAGTCCAGGGGGCTTCCAGGTGGCAACAGGCTGTGGTGGGAGTGGAAGCGCACAATCTGAGTGTCTTCCAAGTATGCACCAGTTGAATCCACACTTTTTGGGAAGCTGGGGGCAGAGAGGTATGTTCTGAAGGTCTCTTAGGTATGGCTAATTAGGGCTTCATTATTGGGGTGGCTGAGTATGGAACAGGTGCAAGTAGGATGATTCTGCATGGGCACTGTACTAGTGCCACCCTGCTAGGTCTGCTGGGTCACTGACAAGTGTGTTTGGGCCAGGCAGTGTCCAGTAAACCACCTTAATTAAATCTAGAGCTTGTCTGTGTACCCTTATCCTGCTCCGTATGCACTATCAGAGTATGGGCAGTGGAGGCATATACACAATGACACTCTCTATACTCCCTTCCATCCTCATAATGTGAGGAGGAACAAAAACAACAGTGTTTACACTGCTCCTGTTCGCACTACTAACGTGAAGGGTAATGCTAACGACGATGCTCACCAGCGCTTCTGCTCCCAGAGGGAGTCCTAGCATTTCCGCTGCCATTGGCAGGTGCTCTTGTTCTGAAAATCAGTTTCCTTCACAAATAGAGTGTTTTGCCTTTAAGCCCTCCAAAAGGGCAGCTTTCTTCTGCCCCAGAACAAACAAATCTCACTCTGCTCACTCAGGGATTCCCTACTGCAGGGCCACTGTGGGGTGAGTGGGCCTCTCTCCCTCCCTTTCTCTCTTGCCACTTTTTTATGTGGCCTTTATAATCCCTCGTTGTACAGAAGGTGTTCATTCAGACATCACTTCTTCCTCAGAGTGAATTGCTTTGTGTGTAGGGGTGTAGGTGTGTATGTGGAAGAGGTGGGTTCAGGCTCTTTCTATGTTTTCTTGGACCTCCAGCTCTGCTCATTTTAGAATAAGTGGACATTTCCCTTGACAACATGTGGATGTGAGAGAATCATACTGGACTGGGAATCACTAAAATAAATGACCAATATCTCAAATGAGCAGTACTAGGTTTGAAAAATGTTCCATTTGAAATCAAAATATTTTTACATAACTGATTAGATTGACCCTTGAGGAAGTTTAAATATGTATTAATTAACAATCTGGTCGTAGGATTGTTTTCAGGAACTCAATCCCTTGTGATAGTCGAGTACACTTAGGAGATAAATTCAAGTTCTTTGAGGGTCAAAGAAAATTCCCTTTTAAAAACTCAATATAATCAATACAAATATTTTAAATGCTTGAATGTTCTTATATTAAACATAAATTAAGTATTATTATTTTAATAATACCATAGCATTAGGACATCTCAAAAGGGGAAAAAACAGAGGATAAAATCAAATTTATAAATATGTGGAATTTGTGATAACTTTTATAAGCACATAAAGCTAAAAATCAGAATAAGGAGTTTAATACTCAAAGATGGACATCATAAACCATATGTACAGATGTTCAGTTGTTGTTTTAAAATGTTTTCATTCTTTCATTCCTTTTTCTCTTTCTCTTAAATTTTTAGGAAACAGATTTTTAAGACATGGAATGAAATAACTAATAGCAAAAGGTAAACTTCAGTTTTATTCAATTCCCTATAAATTATATCAATCTTGTGCTAATGTGTCAGATTTACTTTAGTAAAAGTACAGTATTCCATTGATGGGAAAACAAATCAAAGAGATCTCTGCTCCTCAGTGTAGATATAAAATCCCTGAAGTAGAAGCTTAGCTCCTTGTAATCATGTGTAAACTAAAAATAAATAAATTTCAGGAAATGATAAGATGAAATATTTCTTCCTGAAAAGTAAGCAAGTTTACAGAACTGACTGGTATACTCAGTACTTTTTCCAAGAATGGAAGTATAATTAGTCATTATATTCAAAGTACTCTAGACTCTAAAATTTGGTACAATGTATAAACATGAAGTCAGTTGGGGGGGAAGCAGATAAATAAGTGTCCAAAAATGAGTAAGGATGTCAAATCAGGAAGGACCAAAAAGAAGCCACTCAAGGTATCTGAAATAGAGAAAGTAATGGTTTATTTCAAATAAATATCAGTTTATTCATACCTTTTATAATACATGGGGGAGATGGTATGATTGAGTCAGATTAATATTTACTGAAATCATATATAGACTTTGAAAGTTTTAAAAACGTATTTGAAATTCTTATAATAAAGTCTTTCTTCTATAATTGAAGATACTGGTGCTGTTAGATTATATCTGGTTACTTGAAATTGGGAATAAACTTTTGTCAGTACCAAGGACTGACATCAATTTAGGCAACTCTAACAGAAAAAATGCTTAAAGCCTTGTCTGTTATGAAGGTTATTATGTGGCTTAATTCAAAGTAATCTCTGAGTTTTCTTTACCCTGTTTCTCTTCTCCAGTTCCTCAATTTTAGAAATTGGGATCACTTCTGCATTTCAATATTGTCATTCCCCCAGTCCCGTTACAGGAAAATGGAATACATTTTCCAGGGCCTTAGGTCATTGGTTTAGCAATGGTTCTGTTTCATTGCTTCTTCCTTTCAATTCATTTATTATCTGACTTCTTAGGCCAAACTCATATTTCTATTAATGGGTATCAGCATGACCTCTAAACCTTAGCATTATGTTGGTACCAGAATGGGTATCTTAGCCCTGAAATCCAGAATTTTATATACTAAGTATTTATTGTAGGCACTGTCTGTGCATATTAGCCATCTAATTACACCTTTCATATTATTCATTTTTGAATCACCCCTTATCCTGCCTCTGTAGGTTTACCTGGCCTTCATTGGTCACTTCTTGGTCTGGCATAATATGGCTCTAACCACTCATGGAGTACATAATGAGTCAGTAGTATATCACAGTTTTCTCTATCCATTTCCTTCCTTACAAATTCTACAAATAAATTTTGGATTCTGGATAGTGTTAGTATTCGGAATAACTTCATATTCATTCTTCACAGCAAATGAAAATGAGTAGATTTACTAAAGAATATTCTTACCAAGCACCTTTTAATACATGCACATTTTCAGAGGTAAAAGTTGATATAAAAGTTTCAGATAATCTCAGGATGACAGGTGAAAGATGGGGACCTTAAGCTATGGAAAATCATTATACTGAAAGTGTCCTCCTTGACTACCAACAACATAATCCCAGTAGTTCTAACACTGAGCGAAATCCTGAAGTTGGCAGGGTTATATTTGGGTTGTTCTTACTATTCGTTCACAAGCTTTCTGCTCCCAAGACACTTACTGCTCATCAAACAACTATTCTATATTTCATTCCTTTAATATGTGGCTCTTAAATGCAGAACATATGAATCCCAGTTGAACAGCATTCTACCAGGGAGTCATGAGGGGCACTAGAATGAAGAGTGGAAAAATATTCAAGCCTAAGAGATTGGCTGGCATCCTGTACTTCCTCTTTCATTTACTCTGTCTGTTTTATTGGTTGCATCCCTGGTTAATGGTCTGTGAGCAAAGGACCTGTGTCTATCTTATTTACTATTTTGTATCGCCAGTTCCTTGCGT
This sequence comes from Smutsia gigantea, assembly GCA_032199065.1. Lineage (NCBI taxonomy): Eukaryota > Metazoa > Chordata > Mammalia > Pholidota > Manidae > Smutsia > Smutsia gigantea. The sequence goes on from JAVSCE010020142.1 coordinate 66,548, forward strand.
GGTATGTGGTCTACAGTGTGATATACAAAAAAATGTGAAGTCCAAGAAGTCCTTTAGCCCTACTCCAAGAAATTTTGAGAATTTGTTATGACATTAGTCATGATAATAAAAATAATTCCCATGAAGATAGAGGTTGAAATTTTGGGGAGACAAAACTTTATTCAAAACTTCAGCAGCAGCTAGATGTAAGGGGATACATAAAATATGATATGTGATAGTGTTAGCTCCATTGTTGGATAAAATATTTTATTTCAGAGTCACAAACATAAAAAAGCATTTGAGAAATCCTCGTGTAGTTATAAAGCAGCTAGAGAATTAGAACATTACTCAACTCTACAGGATAACAAATGGTAAACCCTGAGGATATAACTAAATGTGAATAAACAATATCTCAGACAACCTTTACAATAGCAGAACACAGAAGAGGAAGCTGTGCTTGCATTTAATATATTTCTATGGAACAAATGCATAGGAATGTGTAATATGGATAATTAAAGCCAGTGACTGTTTAGATGCCCCTGTTTAGCAAATCTGAAATTGATAGAACAATCGATGTGGGCAACTAAGGCAGCATCTTGTATGGCAACTGAGAAGAAGAAATTAGAATGAGATTATGCTTTTGAGAACATAAAGTTGTGTTATTGAGGCCCAGTACAAAGTTTATGGGCTGAAGAGATAATATCTTCAGATGGATTTTAAAATGTTTGACTCGAGAGACAAATAAAGACCTTAAATTCTTTGCTGTGCTTGGTACTGGTTATGGTTTTGGGAAAGAGAGATCAATAAAAGATGCAAACAACCGGGGAAAAATCAGTGGGATTGTTGAGGAATCTAAATAGAAAGTTAGTGACAGATAAAGTCGATAATGCAGTATAAAAGCTAAGAAAAAATTCCATCTTCCACAGTTTCTAAATTCACAAGTGTGAACATTTGAAAGTAGTATATCTTGTGTGTAGTATACCCAATCATTTTTTTCTAAAGAAAATTGGATATAAATTGTATGATAGTAAAAATGTCTTAGCTATTATTACTGTAAATCTTGGTAGAAAAACTATGAGAGCAATGGCTGGTTCAGTACCATCAAATTCTTGAAAGAATAATGAACTCAAGATATCTTCTCCAACTGGCTTCAGCTCCACAACTGTTACTATTAGAGGTTGCAGGTGAGTGAAGCTTCTGACTCCTGAGGTTTCCTTTAAGGAAAATGGGGACTGATGTTCTGGTAGATTCCCAGGAATCATGCAGGCCAAGGCATTGATTCTGTAGAGGGAAGGGAGTGAAAAATGGATTGCAAAATTCACTGTTCACCATGAGCAAGGCTGAAAGACTCAAAATACCCTAATGTGCTGTTGATCCAAGCTACCCAGTAAGCCAGGGACCAAGTAAAGGTATGACCCTTCTCAGAACCATTGATAAATATCAAGTAAACTTCCTATCTAACTTAAGGGAATTTCAACTATCTTTACTTTTTCTTTTTGCTATTATTAATATACAATTACATGAGCAACATTATGGTTACTAGATCCCCCTATTATCAAGTCCCCACCACATACCCCCATTGCAGTCACTGTCCATCAGCGTAGAAGGATGTTATAGAATCACTACTTGTCTTTGTGTTATACTGCCTTCCCTGTATCTCCCTACCCCACCTCACCCCCGCTACATTATGTGTGCTAATTGTAATAGCCCTTTTTCCCCCTTATCCCTCCCTTCCAACCCATCTTCCCCAGTCCCTTTCCCTTTGGTAACTGTTAGTCCATTCTTGGGTTCTGTGAATCTGCTGCTGTTTTCTTTCTTCAGTTTTTTTCTTTATTCTTATACTCCACATATGAGTGAAATCATTTGGTATTTGTCTTTCTCTGCCTGGCTTA